>JAIOTZ010000418.1:0-53740 GCA_023374045.1 Limonium bicolor
AGCTAGTCGAGCAGTAGCAAGAGGAAAGCACTAATCGTGCAAGAAGGCGGATTAATGAGAAGCAATGATAATAACAAACCGGGACACATGTCTACGGACCGCCATAGTTAACTAATTCCATCAATGGTATACATATTGACTGAGAATCTAGTCAAAGGTAGATGCACCCACCCTGCCACACCCAAAGAGGTTGCAATACTTAACTAATATAGCTTAGACAGCTACGAGCATAACTACGGGATATACCCGAATAGGACTACAGAAGTAGTACCTAAATAAGTTAAACCTCGGTAACCACAGTAAAGACGTGGGAACGGGCAATGAGGCAAAGCATAGAATTAAAATAGCTAAGGAACTCCGAGAGTGGAGGAGCACCTAAGGAATGACAGTCATGTCAAGATGAATGAGAATCAGCTCTAAGGAGTAGTTATCCAACTAAAGAATCAAGGAAGAGCCGGCAAGGCTACCAGATACAATGTGAACAATACCGTGACCGGTATGAATTAACCTCTAAACCGCCTGTACCGCGCACTTGCCTCGGCAAGTGCAGTAATAATACCGTTAAGAAGAATCTTAACAAGTGACAAGTACTTAGCAAGTACCAAGACGGCAAGAGAAGCCAATATAGCACCACAAACCCCCCCCCCCAAAGTTTTAAAACCCAACCAGAGAACCATGGTAAATTATCATAGGACGATATAAGAAGAGTTGGCAACAGAATACTTCACTTAGGCGTGTGACCGACACTACGGTGTACTAAACGAGACATGGAACGACCGCACTCCAAAGGAGCTTGCGGGCCTGACAGACCAATTATGAGTTAGTTGGGTAAGTGGTAACGTATCAATAAGATACTCCATGTATGTATACTAGTAGAGTACGGAACACGGGAAGTAGCCCACTCCATACTACGGACGAAAGAGCCAATCCAAACCAAGACAGTTGGACACCTCGAATGATCGAAGAACACAAGGAAGCTTACCGAGTTAAGGGAGTCTAGAATCCAGCAAGGTCACGGACCTAAGGATAAGGCGTTAATAAGTGCGAGAAGCACAGAGTATTAAGCACAGACATGAGATATGTCTCAGGAATCAAGGAGGAAGTACCTAATAACTGGAATGGATACCAGTGTAAGCAATAAGATGAATGCCTTAATTGATCATACCAATGTTTGATAAACGGGATAGAATTCCCACAGTATATCTCACTAAGAGAATAACGACCTAATTAAGTAGGTAAAGGAAAGTACTACACTCTACCCAATAACGGGAGACATTACAACCCTAAACGGGATAGTTTGAGTTATACATAGCCGCAAGGCGAAGTCGCAACTGAACATAACCATAAGTACAAGCCATAATGGCTTACTCAGTAACACCCAGGAACAATCCGAGAAGGGTGCCGGTCAACAGTAGTTGAACGAAACATCGTGTTGAGAACACAAGTGTTTAAGCAAACACTCGGGTAGAACCCGAAGGGATCCCTCATAACACGGGATACCCTAAAATGCTAGAGGGCATGAATTAGTATCAAAAAAAGGGCCTTCCAAGTACGGAAGTGGTGAGACAACCATATCGAAAAAACCCAGTAATACCTCCAAACCATTTAATGGTATACGGAGAAGCGGAAACCTGTATAAACAGCCGCATGGAGCATGGCGAAGCAATGTGGCTTATAAGCAGGTAAACTAACTGCAACTTGTAGATCTAAACGTTCTAAACCTATGCATGAGGCATAAGAGGAACAGTGGAGAATGAACCACTACCTTAGAGTGGGGATACCACTTGTTATTATGGGGCCTATGGAGCGGCATTTGCGTGAATCCTCCAGAGAAAGGCTACCACCTAAGTATGTAATGTGAAACCGCTAGAGCGGTGTAGTAAAACTTGAGCATGGTATATTGCCAATGAGCATATGAACTATAGTAGTGTGTAAAGAGGAATCTTGATGGCAGTACAAAGGAAACCGATAGAGTAATCGGATGAGTAGTGAACACTGTATGTGTACAGTATGAACTGCAGAGTAAGCAGTGCGCAAGTGCGTAGAGAGATTTAAAGAGTAATGTATTTCATTGAGCCAAGTGAATGGCAAGCCATAGTATAAATGGCGGGAGTACATGAGCAGAAGCTAAAGTAGTAGCGGATGCCATGTAAACAAATGTTGTAACGAGTAGACAAGGTACGCAGTAAGCGACCATTGTGAGAGTATATTCGGAAAGTGATTAGAGTTGATGAAGAAATGTTAAAGGAGACATGTTCATTCCTATCTCATGAGAGATTTACTGTCAAGGGTTTACGCTTCTGCACTCTGTATGACTGAGTGTTTTGGTATTGCACTTGTGCGGTAATGATCAAGTGGGAGAGCCAGGAATTGAGAAATGTCAACGAAACCGTTGAGTGAGAATTAGAGAGATAACCGTGCGGCCATTGGCCAAAGATGCACAAAGAACGTGGGCAGTAACCCACAGGGCCCAGGATCGATATGTGGAAAATGCAGAGTAGTATGAATGAAGAACTCTGGTACAGAACCAAGAAACCAACATAATCCATGAGCCACTATTAAACGAGGAACTACATAATAAGTAGTAGCTTGACCTCAACCGACAACAAGTCGGGAAAAATAAGTGAATAATCACAAAGGTATACAGTGTTATACGAAGTAGATTTCCAGAGAACTGGTGAGACAATCTAAAATTCATCGAATTCGCATACGGTAAGAGATACCAAGCGACGATTGAAAACATGGAGAATACCAAAGAGCGAGTTAAGCTCTAGTTATTAGGTCACGCAGCAGAAGCTTGGCGACCGTGATTCAGGGTTAAGTATACCTATGTCATAAACCCCTTGAAGCCTTAGAGGCTAAAACCGAACCCGGTTATGAGTTAATTAACCGTATTGAAGTTAAAACACTTCATAATACTCGAATTAATGAACCAATGTTCAGTGATAACATATGGTTGGTTACGCGGGCGTAACCCCTTTTAAGGGGGGTAGGGCGAGAACCGCTTAGAGTATGTTTTACGTATTGGTGCGTAAACTACTATGTGCATAGCACAAAAAGAAATTGTTTTGATGATTGGAACTCATGTTACATAAACATGTCTACCCATTCATCGCGTAAGTATGAGTATGGTGCATGAGAGATGCGAGTAATGTGTATGTAATAAACATGAAAAGAGGAGTAGAGAAACTCCTGGGGAATGAGAATCCCTATAGTATATGTCTAGTGAGATTAGACATGAGATATGATGAGTATGAATCGGCATGAAACCGATGTGTAACCTAAGAGGGAGTGAGTTCCCTAGGTGATTTTATTTGAGAATGATAGATGGAGTGAGTTCCATCCTTTGGAGTTGTATGTTATGTGTTTTAAATTGAGGAACAATTTGAGTAAATGAAGCCATAAGTATGGAATACCTAGGTAAGTAGTGAAGCAATGAGAATGACAAATGACCTAAGTACTAGGAACTAGAGATTAATTGAAACGAATTGTTTCGTGAATATGACTAGAAAGAGTAAAAGATAGAAAACGAAAATGTTTGACTATCTGATTGTTTGAAACTGACGTGGGAGGTGGAACTTGATCTGCTAGCGATCAAGGGAAACCGAACACAAATTGGGGTGGAAGGATAGTTCAACACTGATGCTGATCACATCAGGGTTAGATGATTCCTGAAGCTCCCTATAGTGGTCACAAGTAATCACGCTAAGAAAGATACAACTACCATAAATTTGATTTGTTGTGTGATGTTTTAAAAAGAATTTTCAAACAGATTTTGAAAAAGAATTTTCTTCAAGTATGAAGATGGAAACGAAAACTGGTTTTGAAACCGCTATCACCCGCTGATGGCTGAGCCTTAAGTCTTGATGACCGGTAGAACGGTGGGCGTGTATTAGTTTTGAAACCATTTCACCGTACGTGCGGCGGTCCTAAGTGACCGGTTGGGGCGGTGAGTGTGTGATTTTTCCAAAGGCAGCGGGACGGGGAGAGTACCCTGAGATGTTCCTGTGTTGAGTGAGTCAACCAGAGTGCCTGAGGATATGTATATGTGTAACGTTTTGATCAGAACCGAAGGGACCGTGGGCCAAGAGAGTAAGTGCCCATTTGTCATGAAACGGCCGTGAACCAGAAAGAGTAAGTGTTCAACGTGACCGGTACCTGAGGGATCAGTAGTATATTACTCAACATGGATTCGAGGACTATAGCGCCTCTTGTCTTCGGACCGATTCCATGGAGAGAGTAAAAAAGTATTTTTGATTGCTATACATGCTGTGATATGTGTGGGTATGTGTAGTATGAAATGAGACAGACTTGTGGAGTCTGTAAGGTTATACATGTATTATAACCTTGGCATAGTACGCCATGAGAGTAACCATCTAGATTCACCAACTTTGAGGACAAAGTTCCTAAGGGGGGTAGATTTTAATACCCCGGATCTAAAAATGGTGATTAAATTACTCTAATAAAATTATTAAGGGCCTAATGGTGCCTAAAGAGTATTGGTAAAAAGAATAAAACCAAAAGAAAAGAGAAAACGCTTGAAAAGCGAAAAACGCTAAAATGCGCGTTAAATGAGTGTAAGAGATATATGATCTCGAGAGGGTCCGAGATGGATTCCTAAGGCTTAGTTAGGCCTAATTAGTATACGGGAATGATTCCCGAAGAAAACGAATCCAAATAATGGATTAAAACGATAACGGAGTTTTAAAGCACGTTTTTCGAGAAAACCCGAAAACGTGACTTTAAGTGGTCAAATGGACCCGTAAAAATTATAGTTGATTAAATAACTATAATTAAGTATTAATGGAAGCTTAATGACCATTAAAAATAAAGAAACGAGAAAAATCCGAAAAACGGGCCCGGTTAGTGAATAGTGCCAAACCGGGTAAAATAACAAGCGTTTTCTGTAAGAAAACGAAAACGCTCCAGCTCACACCTACAGGTGGGGGCCGATTTTAATTGGCTAAGTAGCCTCTCACACACAAATAAAGAAAGAAAAGAAAAGGAAAGAAAAGAAAAAGAAGAGTAAAAGTAAAAAGGGATAAGTACTCACATTAGTCTCTCTCCTCCCTCACTTTTTCTTTCTTCCCCACCTTCCTCCTTCCTTTCCGATCGTACTCCCTCCTTCCCTCTGTTCTGGAACGATAATGGAGCTCCACTCCATGGCTTCTACCACTTCTCCTTCTTGCCCAAGCTTTGTTTAAGCCCCAAACTCAAAATAACCACATATTTGTGATCCTCTCCTCCCCTCTATATCATTCTCTCTTTTCAAAACTCGAAAATGGTGAGTTTGATTTTCATGGGTGTTGCCCATTTGAAGAGAAAAGTACACTATTTTGAAGCTTGAAGCTTCCTCTTCCATCCAAGGTAAAAATATCCAAAGAAAGTTGCATATTTCTTCACCTTATTGTGTGGCCGATTTTGGCATGTGTTAATGCCTTGCTTCTCTTTGTTTTGAGCTACTCTCCAAGTCTCCAATGGTGGGTTGGAGCTCCTCCTTTGATTCTTGGCAAATCAATTCTAGGGTTTCCAAAGGTAATGTTCAAATTTAATGCCTTGAACCCTCCTCTTGAATTCATGAGTTATTTTCGTAGTTAGGAGAACTAATGAGTACTCCTTATATCCATTGGTATATTGGTCTAGAGAATTGGGCTAGTGATTGGCCATGACCGATTTTGGATGAAGAGAAGAGGAGAAGAATGTCTAAAAGAAACTTAAGAGAAATTAAGGTAAGAAACAACCCTAATGTGTATCCTATGTGTTTTAGCATTTGGGAAGGGTTAATTAAATGAATGAACCCCACTTGAGTTGTGGTGATAATGTGCTTGCTTAGAAATAATGCAAGTGAGAAAACATTTGTGAGTTAATGCTTGTTTGGGAGCTATGTATTTGATGAATTATGCTATATGGTGTAATGAGTTTTGCTTGATTAATGAGGAGATACTGAGTGCTGATAGAACCCTTGTGGTTTGGCTAGTTTTAGGATGATTTAAATGGTGGTAAGAGTTTTGGGCGATGTTAGAGAAGTAGCCAAGTTATGGCAAAATTTATGTGGGGACCTAAGTGGTTTAAGTGATGTTTTGTGTGGAGAATAACCTAGGGTTAGCTAGGTGTTGTTGGAGTTTGAATTGGGTAAATGATCACCCAAGAATATGAGAGGATGATTGTGGTGAGATTTGTGCAAAAATCTGTAGCAAAAGAGGTTGTTTAAATGCTTGAAGAGTTGTAGAAAAATAAAATAGATTTAAGGCCTTAAGAGTGAGTCATGGAACTTGGTAAGAGGTGTGCATTATGTTGGAAGTTTTGGAGAAATTTGGCTAAGTGTTTAAAGGCTTGGAAAGTGAGGATTTTGCCTTGTCCGAACTTCCGTCCGAACTTGGAAGTTCGGACAGGCTCTGTTGGTTAGGAAATTTTTCATTCTCGAACTGTGTCCGAACTTGGGAAGTCCGGACACAAGTTCGGACGTACCTATTTCTTCCGTAGAATCATCCTCGAACTGTGTCCGAACTTGGGAAGTCCGGACACATGTTCGGACGCATGGACTTCTGTAATGAATTCCTCTCGACTCACGTCCGAACTTCCGAAGTCCGGACACAAGTTCGGACGTGTGTCTGTTTTCTGTCTAAAGTCACGGCTTGCGTCCGAACTTGGAAGTTCGGACACAAGTTCGGACAGGCCACTATACGGACCAAAAATTGTTTTAAGTTGGGAAATGATGCCTAAAAATGGTAATTACCTAGTAAAGATGGTGTGAGGTTGTTTAAGACCAGTTAGGTGTGTTGTAAAGGTTGTAAATGATGGGGGTTTGAATGTTAATGACGTATAAGATGTTAAGGCCTTGTTTGGTGACAAGTAAAGGCCCTAGGAAGTGTGAGAAAGTGTTAGAAATGATTGAGAAGTGAGAACTCAAATTGACAAGAGTAAAACCGAGTTAATGGGATAACGGGGTAAATACGGGAAAGCATTTTATTATGTACCGTATGAGTTTGTGTTAACAATAATGTTTGAAACATTATCAGAGAGTCGTGCGTGACCCGAGCATGGTGAGATGCCACGGTAAAGTAAAAACCCCGGTGAAAGGTATGATTTTCTCATGCCCCGTATGCTAACCGAGTTACTCTGATTTGTGTGTTTGTGTGCCGGTTTAATCAAGATTAAAGCATGAAAATAATCCCTTGTTTGATTATGCATGCATTGTTGTATGTTGTATGAGCTAACATACTTGTATGCCGGTGTGGTCTAACGTAGTGCATAGACCGACTCTTAGTGAGTACTGATTGACTAGAAACCCGTTGAACGGGTAGTCACATAACCAAAGGTAATATGCAAACACACATAAGCTATCGATTAAAGTATAACGATAACACAAACATATGAACTCCCTAAAATGTGAGGAGATGTACGGGTTGAGTATATACCCGATAACGGTTAGAGAACCTTATTGAAACAATCCACGAAATAAATATGAGTGGAGAGATAAATGACCTCCATCGAGAGGATTGAAGTGTTAGTCCAATAATGTAAACATGTAAGAAAGGTAAAAGAGACCTAAGGGAATATGTGGCTCCCTTGAGTTACGGTCGACCTCTTATATGAGGATTTTACCCGGTATAAGAAGATATCCGAATGTACAAGCATATGATTGTGGGGGTAACCCCAAACCTAAGATTACCCGAATTTAAGTAAGTTCCCAAGCCATTAGAAACATCGAGAATGATGCTTCTAGACTAATATACAGATATTATTATAACTCCGAGAGAGGAGTGTACGGGAACGAGAGTCCGAGAGTAGTCGGACCTAAGTAAAAGAGATAGGAACTAAGAGAGTTCCGTGAGCTAGTTGAACCTTCCCACCATGCTAGACCCAGAGTAGGGTCGAAACCGGGGAAGTAAGACTATGCTCGAGAGCCATGAGTTTTGGCTTGAGTATGTATAAGAGTAACAAGCGTGACGTAGGAGACCTGTAGTGTCTCGAGAATCTACAAGAGCTTGAGTCGAATAACCCAAGAGTGGGTGAGTTAACGAGTATAAATAACCCGAGAGAAAGGGGTGAGTATATGATGAGCAACCCGAGAGTATGGGTAAGTATAAGAATGAGTAGCCCAAGAGAATGGGCGTGTATACGAATAAGTAACCCGAGAGAGAGCGGGTGAGGTATTGAATAAGTAAACAAGGCATAGTGAGGAATAACCCTCAATGCCTAAGGGTAACCAGTTACCACTAACAACATTGTTATGTTAGTTAGGAATCGTGTTCCGTGATTGGATGTAGATTCCTTGTGTGATATACATATATATGTATTGTCATGATGCATGTTGTTTGGTTAAAATGAACTCCATGTATATCCGACCCAAAGTAGTCGGCGTACCGCGGTTAGCACGCGGTATATGCGAATTTCATGCGCAGCGTAAGCTGACCCCCTAGGGGGAACGTTTTTAGTGTGCAGGTACTTGAAGCTGACCACCGTTCGAGAGAGTAGGACGGGGACAGTTATGAAGCGTGGGTAGTTAGATCGTAATTACTTATGCATTAAAATGAGGTGTAAGTCCGAGTATGTTATCGGCATCCGTATATTGTAGACTCGGTATAGTAAAGAAGTGAATTGAGTATTGTATTTGTATGAAGTACTCGGTTGTTCCAGTTCATCAGACCGTTACGGTATGTAGGAAAGGCTTGGTTAGCCACATGGGTGGCTAACGGCGTTGTTTCACCCCTCGTTGTAATTAGAGTTCCGCTGCGTGAGTAGGAGTAATTAGTAACAGTTTAAGAGGTAATGACGAGATTAACGGTTGGGGTGTTACAAAAATGGTATCAGAGCGAAGTATCGCTCTGATGACTGGAAATACCGAGCTTAGGAAATACCGAGTTAGGATATAGAGACTTAGGGCTAAGGGTTGACTGGTAGCGTGAGAGATGCGCTAGATAGGAACTTCCAGTATGATCTGGATACCTACAATACCAAACCCGCCCTCCACAACCCCCGCATTAAAAGCTCGGGAAAGAACGCCAGAGAGACGGGACCCGATCTGGCAGTTACTAAATATCTCAATATGAACTAGAACCTGTCATGCGGTAAATCCCGAGAACCGGAAACCCCGGAGACGGATCCCGCTGGAACGACAATAACCGCACTTAATGGCGGAAGACCGAGAAATCCTAATCCAAGGAGACCGAAATCTGTGGCAACTTGGGGCGACATGCTTAGCAGTCGCGAGAACCTAGCTAGTCGAGCAGTAGCAAGAGGAAAGCACTAACCGTGCAAGAAGGCGGATTAATGAGAAGCAATGATAATAACAAACCGGGACACATGTCTACGGACCGCCATAGTTAACTAATTCCATTAATGGTATACATATTGACTGAGAATCTAGTCAAAGGTAGATGCACCCACCCTGCCACACCCAAAGAGGTTGCAATACTTAACTAATATAGCTTAGACAGCTACGAGCATAACTACGGGATATACCCGAATAGGACTACAGAAGTAGTACCTAAATAAGTTAAACCTCGGTAACCACAGTAAAGACGTGGGAACGGGCAATGAGGCAAAGCATAGAATTAAAATAGCTAAGGAACTCCGAGAGTGGAGGAGCACCTAAGGAATGACAGTCATGTCAAGATGAATGAGAATCAGCTCTAAGGAGTAGTTATCCAACTAAAGAATCAAGGAAGAGCCGGCAAGGCTACCAGATACAATGTGAACAATACCGTGACCGGTATGAATTAACCTCTAAACCGCCTGTACCGCGCACTTGCCTCGGCAAGTGCAGTAATAACGGGACCGTTAAGAAGAATCTTAACAAGTGACAAGTACTTAGCAAGTACCAAGACGGCAAGAGAAGCCAATATAGCACCACAAACCCCCCCCCCCCAAAGTTTTAAAACCCAACCAGAGAACCATGGTAAATTATCATAGGACGATATAAGAAGAGTTGGCAACAGAATACTTCACTTAGGCGTGTGACCGACACTACGGTGTACTAAACGAGACATGGAACGACCGCACTCCAAAGGAGCTTGCGGGCCTGACAGACCAATTATGAGTTAGTTGGGTAAGTGGTAACGTATCAATAAGATACTCCATGTATGTATACTAGTAGAGTACGGAACACGGGAAGTAGCCCACTCCATACTACGGACGAAAGAGCCAATCCAAACCAAGACAGTTGGACACCTCGAATGATCGAAGAACACAAGGAAGCTTACCGAGTTAAGGGAGTCTAGAATCCAGCAAGGTCACGGACCTAAGGATAAGGCGTTAATAAGTGCGAGAAGCACAGAGTATTAAGCACAGACATGAGATATGTCTCAGGAATCAAGGAGGAAGTACCTAATAACTGGAATGGATACCAGTGTAAGCAATAAGATGAATGCCTTAATTGATCATACCAATGTTTGATAAACGGGATAGAATTCCCACAGTATATCTCACTAAGAGAATAACGACCTAATTAAGTAGGTAAAGGAAAAGTACTAACACTCTACCCAATAACGGGAGACATTACAACCCTAAACGGGATAGTTTGAGTTATACATAGCCGCAAGGCGAAGTCGCAACTGAACATAACCATAAGTACAAGCCAGATATAATGGCTTACTCAGTAACACCCAGGAACAATCCGAGAAGGGTGCCGGAGTCAACAGTAGTTGAACGAAACATCGTGTTGAGAACACAAGTGTTTAAGCAAACACTCGGGTAGAACCCGAAGGGATCCCTCATAACACGGGATACCCTAAAATGCTAGAGGGCATGAATTAGTATCAAAAAAAAGGGGGCCTTCCAAGTACGGAAGAGTGGTGAGACAACCATATCGAAAAAACCCAGTAATACCTCCAAACCATTTAATGGTATACGGAGAAGCGGAAACCTGTATAAACAGCCGCATGGAGCATGGCGAAGCAATGTGGCTTATAAGCAGGTAAACTAACTGCAACTTGTAGATCTAAACGTTCTAAACCTATGCATAGAGGCATAAGAGGAACAGTGGAGAATGAACCACTACCTTAGAGTGGGGATACCACTTGTTATTATGGGGCCTATGGAGCGGCATTTGCGTGAATCCTCCAGAGAAAGGCTACCACCTAAGTATGTAATGTGAAACCGCTAGAGCGGTGTAGTAAAACTTGAGCATGTGTATATTGCCAAGGAGCATATGAACTATAGTAGTGTGTAAAGAGGAATCTTGATGGCAGTACAAAGGAAACCGATAGAGTAATCGGATGAGTAGTGAACACTGTATGTGTACAGTATGAACTGCAGAGTAAGCAGTGCGCAAGTGCGTAGAGAGATTTAAAGAGTAACGTATTTCATTGAGCCAAGTGAATGGCAAGCCATAGTATAAATGGCGGGAGTACATGAGCAGAAGCTAAAGTAGTAGCGGATGCCATGTAAACAAATGTTGTAACGAGTAGGACAAGGTACGCAGTAAGCGACCATTGTGAGAGTATATTCGGAAAGTGATTAGAGTTGATGAAGAAATGAGATTAAAGGAGACATGTTCATTCCTATCTCATGAGAGATTTACTGTCAAGGGTTTACGCTTCTGCACTCTGTATGACTGAGTGTTTTAGTATTGCACTTGTGCGGTAATGATCAAGTGGGAGAGCCAGGAATTGAGAAATGTCAACGAAACCGTTGAGTGAGAATTTAGAGAGATAACCGCGCGGCCATTGGCCAAAGATGCACAAAGAACGTGGGCAGTAACCCACAGGGCCCAGGATCGATATGTGGAAAAATGCAGAGTAGTATGAATGAAGAACTCTGGTACAGAACCAAGAAACCAACATAATCCATGAGCCACTATTAAACGAGGAAGCACTACATAATAAGTAGTAGCTTGACCTCAACCGACAACAAGTCGGGAAAAATAAGTGAATAATCACAAAGGTATACAGTGTTATACGAAGTAGATTTCCAGAGAACTGGTGAGACAATCTAAAATTCATCGAATTCGCATACGGTAAGAGATACCAAGCGACGATTGAAAAACATGGAGAATACCAAAGAGCGAGTTAAGCTCTAGTTATTAGGTCACGCAGCAGAAGCTTGGCGACCGTGATTCAGGGTTAAGTATACCTATGTCATAAACCCCTTGAAGCCTTAGAGGCTAAAACCGAACCCGGTTATGAGTTAATTAACCGTATTGAAGTTAAAACACTTCATAATACTCGAATTAATGAACCAATGTTCAGTGATAACATATGGTTGGTTACGCGGGCGTAACCCCTTTTAAGGGGGGTAGGGCGAGAACCGCTTAGAGTATGTTTTACGTATTGGTGCGTAAACTACTATGTGCATAGCACAAAAAGAAATTGTTTGATGATTGGAACTCATGTTACATAAACATGTCTACCCATTCATCGCGTAAGTATGAGTATGGTGCATGAGAGATGCGAGTAATGTGTATGTAATAACATGAAAAGGGAGTAGAGAAACTCCTGGGGAATGAGAATCCCTATAGTATATGTCTAGTGAGATTAGACATGAGATATGATGAGTATGAATCGGCATGAAACCGATGTGTAACCTAAGAGGGAGTGAGTTCCCTAGGTGATTTATTTGAGAAGATGATGGAGTGAGTTCCATCCTTTGGAGTTGTATGTTATGTGTTTAAATTGAGGAACAATTTGAGTAAATGAAGCCATAAGTATGGAATACCTAGGTAAGTAGTGAAGCAATGAGAATGACAAATGACCTAAGTACTAGGAACTAGAGATTAATTGAAACGAATTGTTTCGTGAATATGACTAGAAAGAGTAAAAGATAGAAAACAAAAATGTTTGATATCTGATTGTTTGAAACTGACGTGGGAGGTGGAACTTGATCTGCTAGCGATCAAGGGAAACCGAACACAAATTGGGGTGGAAGGATAGTTCAACACTGATGCTGATCACATCAGGGTTAGATGATTCCTGAAGCTCCCTATAGTGGTCACAAGTAATCACGCTAAGAAAGATACAGCTACCATAAATTTGATTTGGAGTTGTGTGATGTTTTAAAAAGAATTTTCAAACAGATTTTGAAAAAGAATTTTCTTCAAGTATGAAGATCGAAACGAAAACTGGTTTTGAAACCGCTATCACCCGCTGATGGCTGAGCCTTAAGTCTTGATGACCGGTAGAACGGTGGGCGAGTATTAGTTTTGAAACCATTACACCATACGTGCGGCGGTCCTAAGTGACCGGTTGGGGCGGTGTCAGTGTGTGATTTTTCCAAAGGCAGCGGGACGGGGAGAGTACCCTGAGATGTTCCTGTGTTGAGTGAGTCAACCAGAGTGCCTGAGGATATGTATATGTGTAACGTTTTGATCAGAACCGAAGGGACCGTGGGCCAAAGAGAGTAAGCGCCCATTTGTCATGAAACGGCCGTGAACCAGAAAGAGTAAGTGTTCAACGTGACCGGTACCTGAGGGATCAGTAGTATATTACTCAACATGGATTCGAGGACTATAGCGCCTCCTTGTCTTCGGACCGATTCCATGGAGAGAGAACAAAGTATTTTTGATTGCTATACATGCTGTGATATGTGTGGGTATGTGTAGTATGAAATGAGACAGACTTGTGGAGTCTGTAAGGTTATACATGTATTATAACCTTGGCATAGTACGCCATGAGAGTAACCATCTAGATTCACCAACTTTGAGGACAAAGTTCCTAAGGGGGGATTTTAATACCCCGGATCTAAAAATGGTGATTAAATTACTCTAATAAAATTATTAAGGGCCTAATGGTGCCTAAAGAGTATTGGTAAAAAGAATAAAACCAAAAGAAAAGAGAAAACGCTTGAAAAGCGAAAAACGCTAAAATGCGCGTTAAATGAGTGTAAGAGATATATGATCTCGAGAGGGTCCGAGATGGATTCCTAAGGCTTAGTTAGGCCTAATTAGTATACGGGAATGATTCCCGAAGAAAACGAATCCAAATAATGGATTAAAACGATAACGGAGTTTTAAAGCACGTTTTTCGAGAAAACCCGAAACGTGACTTAAGTGGTCAAATGGACCCGTAAAAATTATAGTTGATTAAATAACTATAATTAAGTATTAATGGAAGCTTAATGACCATTAAAAATAAAGAAACGAGAAAAATCCGAAAAACGGGCCCGGTTAGTGAATAGTGCCAAACCGGGTAAAATAACAAGCGTTTTCTGTAAGAAAACGAAAACGCTCCAGCTCACACCTACAGGTGGGGGCCGATTTTAATTGGCTAAGTAGCCTCTCACACACAAATAAAGAAAGAAAAGAAAAGGAAAGAAAAGAAAAAGAAGAGTAAAAGTAAAAAGGGATAAGTACTCACATTAGTCTCTCTCCTCCCTCACTTTTTCTTTTCTTCCCCACCTTCCTCCTTCCTTTCCGATCGTACTCCCTCCTTCCCTCTGTTCTGGAACGATAATGGAGCTCCACTCCATGGCTTCTACCACTTCTCCTTCTTGCCCAAGCTTTGTTTAAGCCCCAAACTCGAAAATAACCACATATTTGTGATCCTCTCCTCACCCTCTATCATTCTCTATTTTCAAAAATCGAAAATGGCGAGTTTGATTTTCATGGGTGTTGCCCATTTGAAGAGAAAAGTACACTATTTTGAAGCTTGAAGCTTCCTCTTCCATCCAAGGTAAAAATATCCAAAGAAAGTTGCATATTTCTTCACCTTATTGTGTGGCCGATTTTGGCATGTGTTAATGCCTTGCTTCTCTTTGTTTTGAGCTACTCCCCAAGTCTCCAATGGTGGGTTGGAGCTCCTCCTTTGATTCTTGGCAAATCAATTCTAGGGTTTCCAAAGGTAATGTTCAAATTTAATGCCTTGAACCCTCCTCTTGAATTCATGAGTTATTTTCGTAGTTAGGAGAACTAATGAGTACTCCTTATATCCATTGGTATATTGGTCTAGAGAATTGGGCTAGTGATTGGCCATGACCGATTTTGGATGAAGAGAAGAGGAGAAGAATGTCTAAAAGAAACTTAAGGGAAATTAAGGTAAGAAACCAACCCTAATGTGTATCCTATGTGTTTTAGCATTTGGGAAGGGTTAATGAATAAATGAACCCCACTTGAATTGTGGTAGCAATGTGCTTGTACAAGTAATGCAAGTGAGAAAACATTTGTGAGTTAATGCTTGTTTGGGAGCTATGTATTTGATGAATTATGCTATATGGTGTAATGAGTTTTGCTTGATTAATGAGGAGATACTGAGTGCTGATAGAACCCTTGTGGTTTGGCTAGTTTTAGGATGATTTAAATGGTGGTAAGAGTTTTGGGCGATGTTAGAGAAGTAGCCAAGTTATGGCAAAATTTATGTGGGACCTAAGTGGTTTAAGTGATGTTTTGTGTGGAGAATAACCTAGGGTTAGCTAGGTGTTGTTGGAGTTTGAATTGGGTAAATGATCACCCAAGAATATGAGAGGATGATTGTGGTGAGATTTGTGCAAAAATCTGTAGCAAAAGAGGTTGTTTAAATGCTTGAAGAGTTGTAGAAAAATAAAATAGATTTAAGGCCTTAAGAGTGAGTCATGGAACTTGGTAAGAGGTGTGCATTATGTTGGAAGTTTTGGAGAAATTTGGCTAAGTGTTTAAAGGCTTGGAAAGTGAGGATTTTGCCTTGTCCGAACTTCCGTCCGAACTTGGAAGTTCGGACAGGCTCTGTTGGTTAGGAAATTTTTCATTCTCGAACTGTGTCCGAACTTGGGAAGTCCGGACACAAGTTCGGACGTACCTATTTCTTCCGTAGAATCATCCTCGAACTGTGTCCGAACTTGGGAAGTCCGGACACATGTTCGGACGCATGGACTTCTGTAATGAATTCCTCTCGACTCACGTCCGAACTTCCGAAGTCCGGACACAAGTTCGGACGTGTGTCTGTTTCTGTCTAAAGTCACGGCTTGCGTCCGAACTTGGAAGTTCGGACACAAGTTCGGACAGGCCACTATACGGACCAAAAATGTTGTTTTAAGTTGGGAAATGATGCCTAAAAATGGTAATTACCTAGTAAGGATGTGGAGGTTGTTTAAGACCAGTTAGGTGTGTTGTAAAGGTTGTAAATGATGGGGGTTTGAATGTTAATGACGTATAAGATGTTAAGGCCTTGTTTGGTGACATGTAAAGGCCCTAGGAAGTGTGAGGAAGTGTTTGAAGTGATTGAGAAGTGAGAACTCAAATTGACAAGAGTAAAACCGAGTTAATGGGATAACGGGGTAAATACGGGAAAGCATTTTATATGTACCGTATGAGTTTGGTGTTAACAATAATGTTTGAAACATTATCAGAGAGTCGTGCGTGACCCGAGCATGGTGAGATGCCACGGTAAAGTAAAACCCCGGTGAAAGGTATGATTTTCTCATGCCCCGTATGCTAACCGAGTTACTCTGATTTGTGTGTTTGTGTGCCGGTTAATCAAGATTAAAGCATGAAAATAATCCCTTGTTTGATTATGCATGCATTGTTGTATGTTGTATGAGCTAACATACTTGTATGCCGGTGTGGTCTAACGTAGTGCATAGACCGACTCTTAGTGAGTACTGATTGACTAGAAACCCGTTGAACGGGTAGTCACATAACCAAAGGTAATATGCAACACACATAAGCTATCGATTAAAGTATAACGATAACACAAACATATGAACTCCCTAAAATGTGAGGAGATGTACGGGTTGAGTATATACCCGATAACGGTTAGAGAACCTTATTGAAACAATCCACGAAATAAATATGAGTGGAGAGATAAATGACCTCCATCGAGAGGATTGATGTTAGTCCAATAATGTAAACATGTAAGAAGGTAAAGAACCTAATGGAATATGTGGCTCCTTGAGTACGGTCGACCTCTATATGAGGATTTTACCCGGTATAAGAAGATATCCGAATGTACCATCATTGATTGTGGGGGTAACCCCCAAACCTAAGATTACCGAATTTAAGTAAGTTCCCAAGCCATTAGAAACATCGAGAATGATGCTTCTAGACTAATATACATGATATTATTATAACTCCGAGAGAGGAGTGTACGGGAACGAGAAGTCCGAGAGTAGTCGGACCTAAGTAAAAGAGATAGGAACTAAGAGAGAGTTCCGTGAGCTAGTTGAACCTTCCCACCATGCTAGACCCAGAGTAGGGTCGAAACCGGGGAAGTAAGACTATGCTCGAGAGCCATGAGTTTTGGCTTGAGTATGTATAAGAGTAACAAGCGTGACGTAGGAGACCTGTAGTGTCTCGAGAATCTACAAGAGCTTGAGTATGAATAACCCAAGAGAGTGGGTGAGTTAACGAGTATAAATAACCCGAGAGAAAGGGGTGAGTATATGTATGAGCAACCCGAGAGTATGGGTAAGTATAAGAATGAGTAGCCCAAGAGAATGGGCGTGTATACGAATAAGTAACCCGAGAGAGAGCGGGTGAGGTATTGAATAAGTAAACAAGGCATAGTGAGGAATAACCCTCAATGCCTAAGGGTAACCAGTTACCACTAACAACATTGTTATGTTAGTTAGGAATCGTGTTCCGTGATTGGATGTAGATTCCTTGTGTGATATACATATATATTGTATTGTCATGATGCATGTTGTTTGATTAAAATGAACTCCATGTATATCCGACCCAAAGTAGTCGGCGTACCGCGGTTAGCACGCGGTATATGCGAATTTCATGCGCAGCGTAAGCTGACCCCCTAGGGGGAACGTTTTTAGTGTGCAGGTACTTGAAGCTGACCACCGTTCGAGAGAGTAGGACGGGGACTGTTATGAAGCGTGGGTAGTTAGATCGTAATTACTTATGCATTAAAATGAGGTGTAAGTCCGAGTATGTTATCGGCATCCGTATATTGTAGACTCGGTATAGTAAAGAAGTGAATTGAGTATTGTATTTGTATGAAGTACTCGGTTGTTCCAGTTCATCAGACCGTTACGGTATGTAGGAAAGGCTTGGTTAGCCACATGGGTGGCTAACGGCGTTGTTTCACCCCTCGTTGTAATTAGAGTTCCGCTGCGTGAGTAGGAGTAATTAGTAACAGTTTAAGAGGTAATGACGAGATTAACGGTTGGGGTGTTACACCGGTACCTGGCAAGAGGTCAATCTCAAATTCCACCGCTCTCGGTGGTGGCAAGCCGGGTTGCTCCTTAGGGAATACATCGGGAAATTCGGATACAATCGGTACATCATCACTGAACTTTGGATCTCTCTCCAGGTCTTGTACATAACACAGATACACTTCTTGGCCCTTTTTGAGCTCCCGGTACATAGCCATAGCAGATATAAGTGTGGTCGAAGGCTCTCTCGGTCTCTGGCGGTAGGATACAGTAACCCCAAAAGGACTCTTGAGCAGCAGTCGGTGCTCGGCGCAAGGATTCTACCCTTGTGCCGCTCCAACCAATTCATTCCATAATTAAGTCGAATCCCAATCCATTGAATTCGATGAAGGAAATGGGAAACGCTTCATTTTTGATTTCGATGGTGGCTGATTGGTAGTATTTGGTGCACTTTACTCGCTCCTTCGATGGGAGAGTAACCATGAAGTTCGGTAGCTCATCCGCATCTAGCTTCAACCTCTTCACGAAAGACGGTGATACGAAAGTGTGAGAGGCGCCGGAGTCGAATAACACATTGGCATCAATGCCATTTACTGGGAAGGTTCCCGTTAAGATGGTGCCGCTTCTGCCGGCTTGTGCTTCGGTGAGGATGCTCAGGTTACCTTCGGTACCGAGTCCACAACCTATTGAAGTCACAATTGGATAAGTATTGATGGTGGACACAAGTGGAATTTTAAATCAACACTGCTCTTTATTGATAAACCAACCATCATACTATCGTGTCTCTAATACACATTACTAACCGATTACATGATACTACGAATTTAATACTTTCTAAGGTAAGGTTCAGGCGTCCTGGTTTCATGTGTGTGGCATTGATTATTGCCGGTGGTGCCGTATTCAGCTTGATCTTGTTGATACCGTGATACAGCAACCTAGAGTTTCCACCCATGATCAGGACATCTCCTGATCTCAATACCAATTTCTGTGCTAGGTCCACACGCTTCTGCTTGCTATACAAAACACGGCGTCATCACCAATGGACCAAGGCACTACGGGTACTCCTTGTTCAAGAGATTCCGCTGTCTCGTCCTTGTCTTGGTGTAACCCAAGTCGTCCTTCTTTCTCATAGAAGTTGACAATACAGAGATCCGCTTCAAGTGCGGGGATCGGTTCATGTTCACATAGTTGTGCAGTTCTACTGCTTGTGTGACGAGTGTCTGAAACTCTGGGGGAATTGTCGGTGGCGTTGCTCCGTCATGTGTTCGTATCTCCTGGTATGTCTTGGTATAAGGATTCCAGTCCTTTCCCAAGCACATCATCTTCAGCTTCATCTTCGCTCCACCGGGGAATTCGGGTGTGTAAATCCTCCTTGACCCTTCCTCTCGTTGCATCGTCGGATGATTGAAATTTGTGCCTCGGGTGTCAGGTATCCCTTTAATAAGATCATACCTGGTCGGATGACCGACACTGTTCGCTGGTGTAGTAGTGGTTGGTGATGTCGATCACTTCTTGATTCAGGTTAACCGGTATCGGATACAATACTAAAGCTTCCTATGGTTACAAATTTCATCTACGGCGAGTACTAGTTTAACTACTTCATTTCATGCTCACATACACTCCAATTCATTTACTCATGCATTCATTCAATAATTACTCTACTACTTAGTCATGCTACTTCAAGGATTAAAGGTTTAGATTAATTACCTGGGCCGGATTTCGAACCGGACCCATCACGGTCAATAACATGAAGAACAGGCTGCCTCTGAGGTGCGCCCCTCTGAGGACCCCGGGATCCCTGTCCCTGTGGTGCCTGCTGGGCCGGTGCATCGCCAGATGCCACCTCCTTGCCCTCTCTCCGCTTGTAGTTTTGAAAGTTTCCCCTTGGCTTCCCATTCTCCGGGCACTTGTTAGCTGTATGTCCCAGCTTCTCAATTGTAGCATTTGATGTCTCTCCCATAACAGTCTTTACTAGGATGGTCCTGGTTGCACTTTCTGCACACATAGGTGCGGCCATCGGAGAAGGTTTTGTGGCACCGGAGCTCGAACCTGAGGTTAGAGGTTAGCACATGTGTGCGGGGATATACTAGATACATTACTTACACGAATACAATTGGATTTGGAATTTACCCTTTGGTGGGTGTGATCTCAGTGGCTTTGCTGCCACCGGTGCAGAATAACCAAGCTGAAGAAGCTCAGCTGGTTTGCCCTGCTCAGCGTGGGCACTGCTCTCACCCTGGGATTTCTTTTGGATTGCTGAAAGAAATTCCCTTTCTTCTTTTTCCAGCTCTTCCCTTGGTTCTGCTCCTCGGTGCTGGTGTTTTTGTTGTTGGCTTTGCGCTTCAGCGCGGTCTCTTCATCCCTTAACTGGCAAGTGATCTCAACGCGAGAAGCCGCGTGATAACACTCCTGAAGTTTCGGGTATTAGCCGGGATTCTCATTTAAGGAGGAATAAGGAAAAATTCAATAAATTCAAGGAATTTAAGGAATTCAAGGAGTTTGAATTGATATTAAGGGTTAACTGACATTTACCTGAAGGGAGGTAAATCTCGTGTAGCCCATACCGTACCGAAGGCGATGGCTCAGACCGCCGTAGAAGCGATCGACCAACACCTGGCCGGTGTATCCTAGATCAGGGAGGAGACGGAGAATGGAGTGAAGGTGCGGTAGTACTCGTCCACAGACATCTTGTCTGTCATCTTTAAGGCATCCAGCTCTAGCCTTTTCTTAGTCTTTACGTGCTCAGGGTAGTACTTTGAACGGAGGAGAGATGCAAAAGATTCCCAGTCATAGGTAGGTCATTGACATATTCGTGCTTGACGAGCTTCCACCAATCCATGGCTGCATCTTTGAGGTAGTAAGCAGCTACTCTCACTCGAACTCCAGCAGGAGCTTCGAGGTCTCAAAAGCAGTCTCCATTGCGGAGATGTAGGCTTCTAGCTTGCAGGGTCGCTCTCGCCTCTAAAGCATGGAGGACGGAGATCTGCGATTGCCTTTACCCAGTTTACTTCTCTGGGTGGCGGGGGAGGGATTGGCCCCGCTTGAGTTTGCTGGTTTTGTTGATTCTGTTGCATTGCTTGGATTACTTGCGGTAGCATCTGTGCTACCGTGGCGGTAACGATCTCAGCTATCGTTTGCGCGCCCGTTCCTTCGGAGGCATCGCCTCTACCTCGGCCTCGGCCTCTTCCCGACATCTGAATATTTAACAGTTACATTAGGCTCCGCAAGATAGGACTCAAAGTCTTGGAATTTAAGCAAGGTATCGTTCCTAAACGTCAAGGGTATCCGTTAGTAACAACGGTAGCTCCTAGTTAGGTTTCTAAGTATTCGTCTTAAGACGGTTGAAATCCTAACTTGGTATTTCCCTATGCTCGGTACTATGGACATCAGCGTAACTACGCTCTGATACCACTTTTTGTAACACCCCAACCGCTAATCCTATACTTACCGTCTAATCGTCCATTAATCTTACGAGTTCGCAGCGGAAATATTACACACTTACTACGGCGGGTGGTACAACGCCGCTAACCGCCCATACGGCTAGCTAGGCTTACCTTACTTACAGTCACGGTCTGATGAATATAACGTACCGAGCTACTAAATTACTTAACCAAATATCATATGCCAAATACTTACATCCTGGATCACCGAGTAATAAAGTATATTCAGTTACATCAAATCTAAGTTCCAAAAGAATGAGTTTACCAACTACTCATCTATACCAATTCCCATTCTATCCAAAACCCAAAAAGGTGTACCCCATGGTACACCGGCTATTCAAAACTGTAGCCATGTACTACTTAGTACACCGATCATAAATTCATTGTTTACAAACTAAAAGAAAGATAAAGAAGTAGAATTGAGTCTTCACATCTTCATCACTCTCGAGTACCTGCGTGTAGTAAAAATGGTGCCCCAAGGGGCTCAGCAAACGCTGAGTATGACTCCGTATATACCGCGTGCTAGCTAGGGCACGCCGACTATTTGACGTCCACTAAACATGCTATTCATTTATTTCATACATACATGCTTTGCATACAACATACATGCTATACAATTCATTACACAATCCAAGCAATAATATAATAGCTCACATCTTACTTACCTTTGCAAGGATAGCCAAATTATGCATCGGGTTAATCGGAATGCTTTTACTCTTTTACTCATTACTTTATTTTTTCTCACTTGCAGTTACTTACTTTCATTTACTTTACTTACTCATTCTTACTTACTTATTCATGCTCAAGTTAAGTCGTCGGGACCTCCAGCCCTGGGGACTACTCCGTCCCACCTCCGGGATTTACTTGACTCACCAATCCGGGATGCTACCCACTAAAGGATTTGGGCCGCGGACCAGTTTAAGAGTCAGGAATTGGAGCCAACCTCTCGTGACCCCGCATCCTCACGCGTGGCCGAAACTATATCGGACTTCTACTCATTCCAATTTAATTACCAATTTGAGTTAGATTGGTTAGCTTGTTAGGAATAAGTTAGAAGTCCAAGCACAATAATAAACGGTCACAGTAACTACAACATTCATACAAGCATTCATATACATCCATACCTTTCATGAATTATACAAACTAAAATTTAAGAAAAATATTCACAACATACAACACTACATATTCACAAGTATGCATATTAACTCCGATTCGTGCATTTATCTTATTTGGTGATCAATTAGCACACAACACACAAATCAGAGTAACCAAGATAGCATACGGGGCATGAGGAATCCATACCGTTCACCGTTGCACGTGTTTCCAAACGTCCTTCGGTGTCACAAATCAAATCCTATGATACACATACGATTGAATGATTAATCTAACTATCATTAGCTTAACTCATACTTACTATGTCCTTATACTTCTTACACTTACACATTACTTACTTATCTTTCATTACCTTAAGTTTCATTTTCTTACTTACTATTGGCATGCTTACATACATGTACATATATATATGTATGTGGGTATACATACATATATATATGTATAATTATTATTTAAATTAAAATATAATTTTTTTTTTGACAGGACCGGACTTGCGACCTACCTTGCAAGTCCGGTCCATTCCAGTAGCTCAGATTACAGAAATTCTTCTGGTCGACCGGACTTGCAAGTCCGGTCGCAAGTCCGGTCCATTCCAGAAGGTTTCATCGGGGAATTTTCTGGTCCGACCAACTTGCAAGTCCGGTCGATTCCAGAAGCTTTCCCGTCTTGTAAATCTGGGCTCGACCGAACTTGCAAGTCCGGTCGCAAGTCCGGTCCGGCCCAGTATTTGTATTTTAATTTCTGTTTTCAGTCCTCTCTTTCACCCATTACTTCCCATTTTTCCTACACTTATTCCCACATGTTATAACATTAATTAAACCTCCTAATACACCCTAGTTTATTTCCTAACTCCCTACACATTTCTATACTCATTCACTCACTATTTTCCAAGTTTTATACAACACTCACACTAGGTTCTTCTCTAGTTGCATTATGCTACAGATTTTAACACTTACACTCCCCTTCTACATCTCCCTCTTCTATTGGCATTTCTAGCACCTCTAATACATTATGACTACATTAACTATCTCTCCCCATCCTCCCTCTATCTATCTATCTCAAAATCTGTTACAACTTACATCTCTCACCTAGTTTCTATTTCACTAAGTGTTCTAATCCTAGGTAAATTTTGCCATAGTCTCCCTTGTATTTTATACACTCACCACATTGTTTTACTCACATTATTATCAACATCTCACCTGTTTATACACAATAACCGTACACAAGCTCCCATACATAATACCAATACTAAAACACTCATAAAAGTTCCTGCACTCAACAACTCAATCCCAATATGTTTGTAACAGTTTTTAAATTGTTTTCAAAGGTTCAAAATACTTGCATTCTCCTACACACTATACTACTAATGCATTACTATTTTACAATACCCATTTTCATTTCTAAAAATCTGTTACATACTCATTTACAAAGCTATACAAGGATGGGCATCATTACCTTGATTCTCTTCTAGTTTTTCTTGTTCTTCTTGCCTCTTTCTCCTTCCTTCTCTCTACCTATTTTTGCTACTCAAATCTTCTAACACTATAACCCATTCACATATACATTTCAATACACCATTTTAATACTAAACTAACCCTAGTCATTATGTAAGTTCTAATATAGGTTTTAGGGTTTAGAGATTATATTACCTTTCAAGGGTGCAATGGAGCTTGGAGTGGCTCAAGAACAAGATTTCCAACTCCTTCAACAAAGCCAAAATCGGCTAGACATATAAGGAGCAAACAAGAGTTTTAGCTCAAATTTCATTTTGCCTTTGAGGCTAGAAAAAGATGAAGTTTTTGAGAATGTTTTTACCTTAGAAGAACAAGGAGAAGGAGGGCCTTCTAATGGTGGTGTTGAAGCTCCAAATGGGACATACCCATGAAAACGAAAATCGTTGTTTTCGAATTTTGGAAAGATGGAAATGTAGCTCCTGACGAGAGGATTCCAATGGTATACTTTTTTATAATTTTTAAAAGAGTTTTGAGGGAGTTACAAAGGAGAGAAGTAGGAGTTTGTGTGGGTTTCTCTATTTCCCCATGGAATCGCATGGAAGAAGGAGGAAGAAGAAGAGAGTGAGTGAGGGGGTGCTGGTGAGGTATTCACGTGAGAGAGAGGAGGAATGGGTAGGGAGAGTATGTGAGAGTGCGGTAGTTTTATTATTTTTGTTTGTTTGTAAATAAGAATAGAGTTAATGAGTGTGTGAGAGGGGAATAGGGGGGCCGGCTGGCACACCACACACACCAATTTCATTTTTTTATTTTAAAAGTGGACACATAAGTTTCGGTTATTTATACTTCTACCCCACAACTTCCCGTTTTTGACAGTTTTTACTAATCTCTCGTTTTATTGATTTTATTGGTCCTAAAGCTTCACTAATATTTATTAATGATTATTTAGTTGACCAAAATTGTTACGAGTCTATTTGACCCGCTTAAGGACACTTTCCCGGTTACCTCGAGAAACGCGCCTTAAGGTTCGGTAATGTTTTTAAACCGTTTTAAAGGTCCGTTTTCTTTGGGATTTGTTCCCTTATGATCATTTATACTTAATCAAGCTTCTAAAATTATTTATTAGCCTAATTAATCACTATTTTAATTACGGGGTATTTCATACTTAGAGAGTCCAACACCAGAAACGACACTCAAATCGGAGTTCAGACGGAGAAGTTATGTAGAAAACAGTACGGTGTCCGAACTTGACGTCGAAGTTTGGACGCAAGTCGAGACTCGGAAATCAGAAGTGCCAAATGTCCGAACTTGTGTCCGGACATCTATGTTCGGACACAAGTCGATTTGAAAACACACATAGAATTTCAGAATGTCCGAACATCAAAGTTCGGACTGATGTTCGGACGGGTTTTACAAGAATAGTTACACGGAAGGTCCGGTCTTGTGTCCGGACGTTGAAGTTCGGACACAGGTCAAACTAAAATCAGAGGAGAAACAAAGGGAATGTCCGAACATCAAAGCTCGGACAGATGTTCGGACATACCCCGAACTTTGAGAATCAGAAGGGCAAAACACACTGTCCGAACTTCAAAGCTCGGACGTGAAATACCCCAAACCTAGATATAGTGTTTAGATGGTAAACTAAGGTATAAGAAGGCTAAATAATGCCTTAAAAACTTTGGGGGACAATTTAAACCAAAGAAAACACTAGGAAACACCATAAGAGCAATTTAAGCTAAAATGTGCTCTAAGCTTGGTGTAACTTGGGTTAGCACCCAAATACTATTCTTAGACCTTAGTAATATCGTAGTGGTCATATTAAATCAATTACCAAAGAAAAACAAGCTCAAAAACAAGTTAAAACACAACTTGTGCTTTAAGGACTCTTAAAGCACATTTTTGAAAAATTGTCTTAGAAAGGGGTTTTAAGTGGCTAAATGCCCATGATTACTCCTTAATAAACTTGTGTACTACTTAGTATCACATTAGGAAGTCTCAATTAATGGGAAATCAAAAATTTCACAAATAAGTGCACTAGTTTATGAATA
Source organism: Limonium bicolor (assembly GCA_023374045.1). Lineage (NCBI taxonomy): Eukaryota > Viridiplantae > Streptophyta > Magnoliopsida > Caryophyllales > Plumbaginaceae > Limonium > Limonium bicolor. The sequence continues at coordinate 26,065 of JAIOTZ010000418.1, forward strand.
GTAACCAAATAGTGCCTATTTTAGTCTTTAGTCAACTAAGTCAAATTAAATGGTCAAACAAGACCATGACTAGCTTCATTAGTGAAGGGGGCCGGTTTTCGTTAGTGGTGAGTCACCACACAAGATAGTAATATTAGATAAAGAGGAGGGAAATAAGGAAAAACACTATTTGCTTTTTAACTTAAATATCTTACTTTTGCTCACCTCTCTCCTCACCTCATCATTCTCTTCTCTCACCACCGATTTCTCTTGCTTTCTTCCTTATCCATTAACGTGAAGAGCAACCCCATGCCAAGCTCCATCTTCCTTTGATCACTACTTGCTCATTTTAGCTCCAAAACCAAAAAAAATACTTATTCTTCTTAGTTAGCTCAAGCTCTTTCTTTCTATCTTTCCAAAACTTCAAGAGCTCCATTTTGGTGCCAAGCCAAACCGCCATTAGAGGAGGAATTCAAGCTTGGAGAGTTCATTGGCTTCTCCATTCTCTTATGGTAAAGAATATGTTAGAAAATCTAGGTTTTAATCACCTTTCTTCATGACCGAAAATCAATACTCTTGAGGCTCCATTTTTATGCCTTGTTCTAGCTGTTTTCTATTCTCCAAAGGATAGAGGAGGTTCTTCTTGATTCATATCCAAGCTTGTCTTGAGAATCCAAGGTAAAACATTCAATTTAATACCTTAAAACACATTTTTAACCTAGGTTTTATTCCTTAAGGTTAGTGTGTTGTTTAGTACTCATTGGAGTCATTGAATATTGGTTAGAACATTGGCAAGGAGAGTTTGATTGGTGATCGAGATTGTTCAAGAAAAACCTAAGGAGAAAATTTTGTGGAGATTGTGAAAGAATAAGGTAAATTACTTACCTTAAGGTGTTTTTAATGCATTATATGGGATATGAATAGGTAACAAGTTAGCTTAGAGTTTACAATGGAAAAAGGGATATAAAACTTAGGAGAAAGAATACTACTATATTGAGAACTTGTGACTAAAGAGCTAATGAGAAAAGAGATAGTTAAACAATGTTGAAATGAATTACAAGAAGCATTTTATTTCAATGGGCCTTGTTGTGTGTATTCGCAGGTCAAAGACAAATATGTGGAAATTCAGTGGTTAAGGTTATTGTCATTTAAGGGCCTAAGTGCCAAGCATTTTAAGTTATTGCACTATATGACGATGTGGTGTAGGTTTGGTGTAAATTGTGGGGAAAGAATTTGGGTGATAAAGATTGTTAAATGATGAAAACCTAAGTGTTTGGGTGTAGTAATATGCTAGGGAAAAACCATGCCAAAATTTGGTGAAGAAACATGATGTCTAAGATAATCTAAGGAGATCTTATGACTAAGGAAGTACTAGGAATTTTAGGAGTTGTTTTGGTTAAAAAGGAATGAGTCTAAGATGTTCTAGTGAACTAGGATGACTTAGGTATGTCTATGAGGAACTAGGGGTTACACTGGTGAATTTTAGGCACCAAGACCTTGATAAAAGAAGTTAGGAGACTTGTGCAAGTTTGATGGGAATCAGGTGTGGAACTTTGAAATGGATTATGTGTGGACTAGAGTTTAGAATCTGAGGAAGTGTGATAAATGCAATAAGGGTGGAAAGTGGTGTACATGGTGTGGTCAAGTTCTTAAGGAGGGAGCATTTGGTTAGTGAAAGTTCTAGGTTAGTTGTATGTTAGAAATGTAGGAAAATAAGTGCTAAGTGTTGGGAGTTTTGGTAAGAATTGAGTAATGGTTGAGAAGATCTTTGGAGGTTGTTTTAATGAGTTTGGTGGATGATCTAAGGTGGGTTTAAGTGCCTAAATGGTGTTAGAACACATGGGGGAACTTGTGGAAAATTTTTGAATTGAAAGAGCAATTTAAGAGAAAAGTCTATAGTGGACCGACCCAGGGTCCGACCCAGTTTTTGGGTCGGTCAGACCATGTTAAGCCAGCCAGAATGTCTCTGGACTGGACCGACCCAGGGGGTTTTGGGTCGGTCGGCTTAGCTCTGGGTCGGTCGGGCAAAAATTCAACGTAGAAATTTGTCTCTGGGATGGACCGACCCAGAGGGTTTGGGTCGGTCGGTTTAGCTCTGGATCGACGGGTAGTTTTCAAAAGACGGAAAAATTTCTGAGATGGACCGACCCATAAGGTTCGGTCGGTCTAAGAGGATTGTTCGAACCAGAAAGTTACTGGGACGGACCGACCCAGGGGTTGGGTCGGTCGGTGGGTCGGTCGACCCATAACACTTTAAAAAAATAAAAATAAAAATATATAATGAATCTTAAGGATGCCTAATGGTACTAATGGTACACCATTAGGAGGGCAATGATGATTAGAAACCTAAAGACCTAGAGTATTAAGTTAAGTATAAACTTACATGTTTAAGGTTAAGATGTAAGATTAAGAATAACCTTAAGAGGTATTAGTTGGGGGATAAATAAGTTAAATAAGTTAAGTAATGTGTAGATGATTAATAATCTAAGTTGGATGGATTTTAGGACTTGAAAGTTTGGAACCTGGAGGAGAATTAAACAACGGGACAATCGACGGTGAACGGTACAGTCTTTCTTGTGACCTGCTTGCTAACGAGGTGTCCCTCGGCTTGTGTGCTATATGTTTATGTGTGCCAACTAAACAAGATAAAGCATGCAACGGGTTTTATTGTACTTATTGTGTGTGTTGATTTACACTAACACATGAGACTTGAGGTAGTTACTAACAAGGTGTAGTATGTATTGATTAAGATGAGGTGTTATATTGTTTAACAGTTGGTTAATACCTGAGAAGGTTTAACTAGCACTTGGATTGTAAGGTTTTACTAACTGATACTTAAGGGGGGAGTGAGGAATCCGGGACTGACTCCGGTCATGCATGTTAAGGAAAAAGGGAGATCGGTATCTGAATCAGATCTGACTTCCGCTTAAGAACTTGTCTTCGGACTTGTTGCCTAGGGTCGATAGTCAGCTCGGCTACATTGGATTTCCAGTCCAAGGTAGGAGGCATTAAGATGGTGCGGTAGGATCACCTAAATCCTAAGATTACGTTAAGTTGTTTATTCAACCAGTGGAGTTTATAGCTCACTGGCAAGGGCCGCTTTTGACCCGACAAAATAAACATTGAGATAAGTTACAACCACTTCTAACTAAAGAACGGTTGTATTCAGAGGTTAAGATAAGGACTAAGGTTGAGGCAAATAAAGTTGGACTGAGGTTAAGTGGTATTGAGTTTTGAGGAGTTGATTGATTAACTCACATACTAAGGGAACACAATTAAGCCGTTCAATGTGTGTGAACTATTTTGCTCATTGTGGATTGTTGTTTATTGCACTTCATATTATGATTGTGTTTCTAATCAATTTCCATGCTATCGACAATTAGTCATCGTAGCCCCGTTAGCTTGGGGGCATGAGAGGGCGTACCAGCATTCGTGCTGACCCCCTTTGGGGGCTGTTTTTATTTTGCAGGTAAGCTTCCGATGAGGAATCACCCTGAGAGTGGGGGTGGTTAGACTTAGGATGGGTCTATTTTTTTTAGCACGGGTCGCGCTTGTGCGCCCGTCTGTTTATATTTAAACTGATGTAGGTTTGTGTTTATGACTTACATACTTAAACTCGGTTGGTTGGTGGTATTTTGGTCGGTTGTATATTTTTGGATAAGTGTTGTAAATAGGTAAGGTTCGGTATATTCGAATGATCAGACCGTGGCAAGGTCCCGGTGTTTGTTATTTCCGATGCGACGTTTTTGATTAAGTGTTAAGTTTTGCGATAACCACGATTGGCTTTGGACGGGGTGCTAAAAAAAGTGGTATCAGAGCGTAGTTACGCTCTGATCAAGAAATATCGGACATAAGTAACCACCGAGTTAGGTTATGAGTTGAGACATAAGTAATGGGTTAAGGGTGTGAGAAGTTTAAGTGAGTAGAGTCAGATGACCACTACTAAGTGTGGATCATCTTTACCGTCTACGGACGTTTAAATTCGTTAACCGAAACAGTGGTGAATACAAATCTAATGTGAGTTGTGATTGTTCAGATGTCAGGAAGGAGAGGAGGCCGAGGCCGTGGACGAGGCGACGGGACTGAGATACCGGGAGGGCAGACGATCGCAGAGATCGTAGCTGCCGCTTTAGGGCACATGGGCTATCAGCCTGGTGTGGGTGCACCACCTCCACCGCCACAGCCCCGGGAACCAAACTGGGCGAAGAGTCTAGCCGACCTTCGACCCGCACACTTGAGGGGGAGACAGATCCCGCCAAGCTTGAGGCGTACATCTCCGAGTTGGAGACCGCCTTCGAGACCCTTGACGTCCCTGCTGGGATCAAGGTGCGTCTGGCTGCGTTCTACCTGAAGGGGTAGCAGGCGATTGGTGGAAGCTGGCGAGGGCCGAGCATGTGGCCAACCCAGACTTCGGCTGGGACCAGTACACAGCCTTACTACGAGCAAAGTACTATCCCGCCCATGTCCAGAAGAAGAAGCGCTTACAGTTGGATGCGCTTAAGCAGACGGACATGACGGTAGACGAGTATTACTTAGAGTTTACCACCTTGCTTCATCTTCCGCCAGGTCTTGGATACTCAGACCAGATACTGGTGGACCGCTTCTATGGCGGGCTTAGCCATCGACTCCGCTACGGTATGGGGCCGACGAGCTATACAACCTTGCAGGTAATAAGAATGAGTAAGATATGATTAAGCGAATGAGATTTAGATTGTGAGAAATCAGAAAAACTAATATTTTGGAAAGCAGGAGTGCTATCATGCCGCTGCTAAGGTTGAGATAACCGTCCAGCTGAGGGACGAGGACAGTGCTAAGAGGAAGAGTGCTGGGAAGAGCACGGAGAACCAAGGGCAAGGTGGGTACAAGAAACAAGAGTACCAGCCTCCGGCCTAGAAGCATCAGAACCAAAAAGGGAAGGAAGGGACGAGAAGGCTGCTGAAGAGCCATTGAAACTGACTTATTGATAAGCCTCAGACTTATCATGTTTTAGTATATATAATTATAAGATTATTAGCCAAATTAAGGTTAGAATAATTAATATTTATGCTATATTATGTATTAAGTCTATTATTTGTTCAGATTGATGTTTTTATATGTTTTTCCATGCAAGGAAGCATTTCTGACCAAAATGCCGGACATAAAGTCGGATAATACCTACACTGCACAAGAATGGAGCAGAAAGGATTCTATGCCGGGTTTGTGGCCGGGTATTTTCTGTCTGGCACACATGTGAATAGTCACCTCGGTTGACCAGACAATGGCAGTTAATGACCGTTGCTAAACCAACCTATGCCGGGTATGGTGCCAGACATATCCTGTCCGGCACAGGTATCTTTTCGCGCAGATTCGGCGGTTTCAACCGTTGGCAGTTGGGCACGTGGTTATTATATGCCGGATATAATTTGCACGGCATGACATCCGGCACGAGAAGAATGTGATGCCTATAAATAGGACTAGGGGCTACACTTTTCAACACACTTCAACATACCAAATACACTCCATTCACACTTCATTTCCGCCACATTCCATCTGTTGGTGTCCAAGGAATGTCTGCAAATCCATCCACACAAGAGAAGAAGAAGACCTTGTCTGTTAAGGCTATGAACATTTTCCTTCTCCCCCTTTGTATTCTCTTCTTGTAGTTGTGTGGATGGTGATGCAGAATCCTTGTTAGGTTTTGGTTAGGGATGAATTTCCTTGTAAAACTCTTATGATCATTTATGGAATTTTCAAGTTTCTTAACGGAGGTTTCTAGTCTTCATACAAGTTGGATGAGTCAGCCACTTACTCTCTTATCTCTAAGTCCTATTTAAGGCTTTCAAAGCAAGAGTAGGATAGATTAGGATCTCGGTAATCTTTAATATTGTTGTTCTGAAAAGGGGCAACAAATGCTAAGGTTTAGGATTAATCTCTAATTTCCCCATTATTCTGGTTGTATTCGCGGCATTGGCTATGCACGATGCAGGTATGGATAATGAGTTCTTGTTTTGGACCAAGAAACAAGAAGTGGTATTTACGGAATATACGATGCCGGATGTAGTGCCGGATGGAAGTTGTCCGGCACATTCAAAGGCCTTGACTATGCCGGGTATCCACGGTCCGGCATGTCACCCGGCATATGCATTTTGCGAGACATAAATCCTCTTTGAGACTTGCCACCCTTGATCATTGGTCATATGATACTTTTGCATTGATATCTTCCCAAATCAAAGTTAGTTTATTTAATTAGTTATTTAGTTTAGAATCACATTTACTTTTCCCCCCTTTTATTATAGAATAGGCTTTTGCCCGGATTAGGACTAGTTTTCTATAAGTCCCTTGGGTTCGATACTCTCGGTCGTTATACTTACACTATACTCCGACCGTGTTTTATTTGCTACCCGTAGTAGAGTTGTAGGTTTATTTAGGTTTAGTTATTTATTTTATTCTTTTTATATATATAGTTTTATCCTTACAAAAATCTAGTTAGCACTTATGCATACGCTGCAAAGCCCCTGCGCTCTAAGGCGCCAAAGGGTAAGGAGACACACTTAAGTAAAATGAGAATCGTTAAGTAACTACTGAGGAACAAGTACTGATATTTAATGTGATTAGGATCCGAGACTGGGAAGGGAGCCGGTGGTGGCTACCAGCGACGCTACATTTGTCAGTGGTGTCACAAGGACCACCCCGGGCTCGATTGTAAGGGGAAAAAAGTGGAGTGTAACTACTGTTGGGTGTACGGCCACCGGGCATACGAGTGCTTCCGGAACCTCGAGAGCAGAGCCTACAGGCCCGAGATGAAGGGCAAGGGCAAGACTGATAAGGGAGCTGGTTCTGACGGTCAAAAGGGGGCGCACCAAGCTGCAAACAAGAACTCAAGGTTGGTCCAGAGTCGGAACCCACATTGCACATGGTGGACCGGGACGATGAGGCTGAACCCTCATCGAGGCCAGGTACCGCTATAACCATTTAGTAATGAAATTGCCTGCTTACCGCATTTCATGCATGCTTGGTGAATAATTGAGTTAAGTAAGAATAAGATAAGATTAGAACTTAAGTAAGATATAACCTATTACCACCTTAGGAATCTTCGACATTTGCTATCCAATGCCTTCAACACCTAACCAGGGAGACACCGACATCGAAACCCGAAAATTTCCAATCAAACAATGTCAGGTTATCCGCCCAGGTATGATTTTATTAAGGGGATACCTGACACCCGAGGCACAAATAGCCATCATCTGGAGATGCAACCAGTTGGGACCGGGAGGCTTTTATACACCGGAGTACCCAGGGGGAGCAAGGATGAAGTTAAAGATGATGAGCTTAGGCAAGGAATGGAATCCGTATGCCAAGACTTACCAAACCACAAGGAAACAAGATTTAGTCTCACCACCGGGGATACCCGAAGAGTTCCATCCGGTAATTACACAAGTCGTGGAGATCGCTCAGTAGTTGGAAGTGGAACCGATTCCAGACATACAAGCAGATATCTGCATTGTAAACTTCTACGAGAAAGATGGGTGACTCAGACTACATCAGGATAAGGAGGAGACAACGGGGTCTCTCGAAAGAGGGATACCCGTAATGTCTTGGTCCATTGGGGATGATGCAGAATTTTTATACGGCGAGCAGAAGCGTGCGGACCGTGCGAATAAGTTAGTACTTCAGTCTGGAGATGTATTAGTTATGGGAGGAGAATCGAGGATGTTGTATCATGGGATTAAGAGAATTAAGCTGAATACAGCACCGTCAGCAGTGATTAATGCGACACACATGAATCCAGGACGGTTAAACCTTACCTTTAGACAATATTAGCCATGTAATGTTATAGTATGAGATAAGGAATGCGGTGTAAGAAAGAAGCACATGTTGTAAAAAGGATGGTTAAATAAAATAACAGTGTTGTTCATATAAATTGTTATGACTCTTGTTATACCATCATTACTCATGAAAGCTTGTGAATACAAATTAGGTTATGGACTCGGTACGTATGGTGCGCTAAGCATACTTATAGAGGCATAGGCCGGCGCAAGAGGTACTATCCTCACCGGCACCTTTTCGATCAATGGAATTGAGGCATCGGTTCTCTTCGACTCAGGGCCTCGCATACCTTTATCTCGGCATCTTTTGCGAGAAGGTTGGGGCTAAACGCTGATGAGCTACCCGACTTCACGGTTACGCTCCCGTCTAAGGAGAAGATTCGTTGCACTCGCTACTACCGAGGAGCCATCGTCAGTATTAAGGGGGAAGAATTTCCAGTTAGTTTCATTGAGTTCAAAGAGTTGGGATTTGTGTTATTTTCGGGATGAATTGGTTGGAGCGGCACAAGGGACGTATCCTCTGCGCCGAGCATCGATGCTGCTCAGGAGTCCTTCTGGGGTAACAATATCATACCGCCAGAGGCCTAGAGAGCCTTCGACTAAGATCATCACCGCTATGGCAATGTACAAGGAATTGAGGAGGAAGGAGGATGTGTACCTCTGCTATGTCCAAGACATAGAGAGAGACCCCGACTTCGACCCCGATTTACCGGTAGTGTCGGAGTTCCCTGATCTCTTCCCACAGGAACTGCCCGGCATGCCACACACTCGGGAGGTAGAATTCACCATTGAGCTACTATCTGGTACCGGACCGATAGCCAAGGCACCATACCGCATGGCTCCGGCAGAAATGATTGAGTTAAAGGAACAGTTAAAAGACTTGTTAGACAAAGGATTCATAAGACCCAATGTATCACCATGGGGAGCGTCAGTTCTCTTCGTGAAGAAAAAGGATGGTAGTCTCCGCCTCTGCATCGACTACAGAGAGTTGAATGCAGTGACTGTAAAGAATAAGTATCCACTACCCCGCATTGATGATCTGTTTGATCAGTTGAAGGGAGCATCTGTGTTTTCCAAGATTGATCTCAGATCGGGGTATCATCAGATAACCATTAAGGAGGGAGACATTGAGAAGATGACATTCCGGACACGATACGGCCACTATGAGTTTCAGTGATGCCATTCGGTTGGTCGAACGCACCGGTGAAGTTTATGGATCTGATGAACCGCTTGTTCCGGGAGTAGCTGGACAAGTAGGTTGTGGTATTTATTGATGACATTTTGATATACTCAAAATCGAAGACTGAGCATGAGGAACACTTGAGGAGAGTATTGGAGATATTGAGGAGAACCAGCTATATGCTAAGTTCTCCAAGTCTGAGTTTTGGCTTGACCAGGTCTCTTTCCTGGGTCATGTCATCTCAGATGCTGGGATCTCGGTGGATCCAGCAAAAATTGATGTCGTGCGTACCTGGCCGAGACCGAAGACAGTTACCGACATTCGGAGCTTCCTTGGCGTGGCAGGTTACTACCGGCGGTTTGTTAAACATTTCAGCAAGGTCGCAAAGCTAATGACCAGTCTGATGAAGAAGATGCACCGTTCTTATGGACGGCTGACTGTGAGAGATCGTTCCAGAGTTTGAAGGACTCACTGACCACTGCACCAGTTCTAACCATTCCAGACTGTACGGAGGCTTTGAGGTTTACTGTGATGCATCCGGTAGAGGGCTGGGTTACGTGCTCATGCAACATGGCAACATAGTGGCATATGCCTCACGCCAGTTGAAGAAACATGAGGAGAACTACCCCACACATGATTTAGAGCTGGGAGTTGTAGTCTTTGCCTTGAAGATATGGCGCCATTACTTATACGGGGTGTTGACGATCTACACCGATCACAAGAGCTTGAAATATATATTCACCTAGAAGGAGTTGAATCTCAGACAAAGGAGATGGTTAGAATTTCTGAAGGACTATGACATTGACCTCCAATACAAAGAAGGGAAGGCCAATGTTGTAGCAGATGCCCTGAGCCGTCAGCACACTCACTCCATTCGCCAGTCTCTTTCTCCAGCTTGGTTGATGAGGTACGAGAGGCTCAAAGGGCAGATGAGTATATGAGGGAGGTCAGACAGAAGCTGACAGATGGTACCTTTGAGAGTCAGAAATATGCTTCAGACTTCACGACGATGATCTAATCAGACTTAAGGGCCGGTTATGCATACCACGGGGCAACACGGATCTGAAAGACCGTATACATAGAGAGTCACACTGTTCTTCAGTTTCCATCCATCCGGGAGCCTCTAAATGTATAAAGATATGAAGAGATACTTCTGGTGGTCGGGAATGAAGACAGATGTTACCGAGTTCGTCTTGAGGTGTCTCCATGCCAAAAGGTAAATTCGAGCACCGACGACCCGGCGGAATGGTACACGTAGATGCCAATTCCGGAGTGGAAGTTCCATGATATCTCCATACTTTGTAGTTGGACTCCCACAGCTATGGGAGGTCTCAACCTGATATGGGTGTGGTGGGTCGCCTTACCAAAGTAGCCCGCTTCATACCAATGAAGGATACTTGGAAGGTGACCAAATTAGCTGAGTTGTTTGAGAAAGAAATTATGAGACATCACGGGATACCAAAGACCATAGTGTCAGATAGAGATACCAGATTCCTTTCGAGGTACTGGAGAGCTACTAGAGAAGCGTTGGGCACAGAACTGAAGTTGAGTACCGCGTTCCATCCTCAGACAGATGGTCAGACTGAGCGTACGATTCAGACACTCGAGGACATGCTGAGAGCATGTGCCTTAGACTTCCAGGGCAGTTGGATTGACAAATTACATCTGATTGAGTTTTCATATAACAACAGCTATCACGCTTCGATCAAGATGGCACCTTTTCAAGCGTTGTATGGTAGACCATGTCGTACACCGCTCTGCTGGGATGAGTCGAGTGAGACGGTCATTATAGGACCAGAATATTTGGAACAAGTTAAGGCTGAAGTTCAGCAAATCAGAGAGAACATGAAAGCTGCTCAAGATAGGCAGAAGTCATATGCTGATGTTCGACGACGAGACCTAGAGTTTGCAGTGGGCGACCGGGTATTTCTGCGGGTATCACCGATGAAGGGTGTGTTTAGATTTGGGAAGAAGGGCAAACTGAGCCCTAAGTTTTGGTCCTTATGAGATTACGGAGCGGGTGGGCCCGTTGCTTACAGGTTGAATTTACCTGCTGAGCTGGGTAAAGTGCATGGTGTTTTTCATGTTTCACAGCTAAAGAAATACATGCACCACCCCTCCCATGTGTTAGAACCTGAGAGGTTGACGTTAGAACCAAATATGAGATCCGTGGAGATTCCTCAGAGAATCTTGGATAGTAAGACTAGGGACACTCGCCATAAGTCAGTGCGACTGGTGAAGGTTCTCTGGTCTAACCAGGATGTCGAAGAGGCCACGTGGGAATTAGAGGATAAGATGAGATCGAAGTACCCTTCGTTGTTTACTGACTAGATCGTCTGTATAGGGTACGGGGCGTACCCCTTTTTAAGGGGGGTAGAGCTTCCTCGCTTTTGAGTTAGGAAACAAACATGTTTGTCATTTGCTTGGTGTATGTAAGATATGGTTGTGTAAATTATTACACTTTGGTGGTAAGTTTGAGATATGTATAATACTTATGTGTTGTATTTGTGGTAGACCTTTGAGTCATGAGATGTGTGTGAATGTGATTATAAGATGTGATGTTAAGATTAAGAGATTGAGTACCGTGAATGATTAAGCATATGTGTGAACTTTGGGGACAAAGTTCTTTTAAGGGGGGTAGATTGAAATACCCCAAACCTATATATAGTGTTTAGATGGTAAACTAAGGTATAAGAAGGCTAAATAATGCCTTAGAAACTTTGGGGAACAATTTAAACCAAGAAAACACTAGGAAACACCATAAGAACAATTTAAGCTAAAATGTGCTCAAAGCTTGGTGTAACTTGGGTTAGCACCCAAATACTATTCTTAGACCTTAGTAATATCCTAGTGGTCATATTAAAACAATTACCAAAGAAAACCAAGCTCAAAAACAAGTTAAAACACAAATTGTGCTTTAAGGACTCTAAAGCACATTTTTGAAAAATTGTCTTAGAAAGGGGTTTTAAGTGGCTAAATGCCCATGATTACTCCTTAATCAACTTGTTTACTACTTAGTATCACATTAGGAAGTCTCAATTAATGGGAAATCAAAAATTTCACAAATAAGTGCACTAGTTTATGAATAGTAACCAAATAGTGCCTAGTTTAGTCTTTAGTCAACTAAGTCAAATTAAATGGTCAAACAAGACCATGACTAGCCTCATTAGTGAAGGGGGCCGGTTTATGTTAGTGGTGAGTCACCACACAAGATAGTAATATTAGATAAAGAGGAGGGAAATAAGGAAAAACACTATTTACTTTTTAACTTAAATATCTTACTTTTGCTCACCTCTTCATTCTATTCTCTCACCACTGATTTCTCTTGCTTTCTTCCTTCTCCATTAACGTGAAGAGCAACCCCATGCCAAGCTCCATCTTCCTCTGATCATTACTTGCTCATTTTAGCTTCAAAACCAAAACAAAAACATATTCTTCTTAGTTAGCTCAAGCTCTTTCTCTATCTTTCCAAAACTTCAAGAGCTCCATTTTGGTGCCAAGCCAAACCGCCATTAGAGGAGGAAATTCAAGCTTGAAGAGTTCATTGGCTTCTCCATTCTCTTAAGGTAAAGAATATGTAAGAAAATCTAGGTTTCCATCACCTTTCTTCATGACCAAAAATCAATACTCATGAGGCTCCATTTTTATGCCTTGTTCTAGCTTGTTTTCTATTCTCCAAAGGATAGAGGAGGTCCTTCTTGATTCATATCCAAGTTTGTCTTGAGAATCCAAGGTAAAACATTCAATTTAATACCTTAAAACACATTTTTAACCTAGGTTTTATTCCTTAAGGTTAGTGTGTTGTTTAGTACTCATTGGAGTCATTGAATATTGGTTAGAACATTGGCAAGGAGAGTTTGATTGGTGATCGAGATTGTTCAAGAAAAACCTAAGGAGAAAAGTTTGTGGAGCTTGTGAAAGAATAAGGTAAATTGCTTACCTTAAGGTGTTTTAATGCATTAAGGGATGGGATATGGATAGGTAACAAGTTAGCTTAGAGTTTACAATGGAAAAAGGGATATAAAACTTAGGAGAAAGAATACTACTATATTGAGAACTTGTGACTAAAGAGCTAATGAGAAAAGAGATAGTTAAACAATGTTGAAATGAATTACAAGAAGCATTTTATTTCAATGGGAGCCTTGTTGTGTGTATTCGCATGTCAAAGGCAAATATATGTGGAAATTCAGTGGTTAAGATTATTGTCATTTAAGGGCCTAAGTGCCAAGCATTTTAAGTTATTGCACTATATGATGATGTGGTGTAGTTTTGGTGTAAATTGTGTGGAAAGAATTTGGGTGATAAAGATTGTTAAATGGTGAAAACCTAAGTGTTTGGGTGTAGTAATATGCTAGGGAAAAACCATGCCAAAATTTGGTGACGAAACATGATGTCTAAGATAATCTAAGGAGATCTTATGACTAAGGAAGTACTAGGAATTTTAGGAGTTGTTTTGGTTAAAAAGGAATGAGTCTAAGATGTTCTAGTGAACTAGGATGACTTAGGTATGTCTATGAGGAACGAGGGGTTACAATGGTGAATTTTAGGCACCAAGACCTTGATAAAAGAAGTTAGGAGACTTGTGCAAGTTTGATGGGAATCAGGTTTGGAACTTTGAAATGGATTATGTGTGGACTAGAGTTTAGAATCTGAGGAAGTGTGATAAATGCAATAAGGGTGGAAAATGGTGTACATGGTGTGGTAAAGTTCTTAAGGAAGGAGCATTTGGTTAGTGAAAGTTCTAGGTTAGTTGTATGTTAGAAATGTAGGAAAAATAAGTGCTAAGTGTTAGGAGTTTTGGTAAGAATTGAGTAAATGGTTGAGAAGATCTTTGGAGGTTGTTTTAATGAGTTTGGTGGATGATCTAAGGTGGGTTTAAGTGCCTAAATGGTGTTAGAACACATGGGGGAACTTGTGGAAGAGTTTTGAATTGAAAGAACAATTTAAGAGAAAATTCTGTAGTGGACCGACCCAGGGTCCGACCCAGTTTTTGGGTCGGTCGGACCATGTTAAGCCAGCCAGAATGTCTCTGGACTGGATCGACCCAGAGGGTTTTAGGTCGGTCGGCTTAGCTCTGGGTCGGTCGGGCAAAAATTCAACGTAGAAATTTGTCTCTGGGATGGACCGACCCAGAGGGTTTGGGTCGGTCGGTTTAGCTCTGGGTCGGACGGGTAGTTTTCAAAAGACGAAAAAATTTCTGAGATGGACCGACCCATAAGGTTGGGTCGGTCGTTGGTCGGTCTAAGAGGATTGTTCGAACCAGAAAGTTACTGGGACGGACCGACCCAGGGGTTGGGTCGGTCGGTGGGTCGGTCGACCCTTAACACTTTAAAATATATATATATATATATATAACGAATCTTAAGGATGCCTAATGGTACAAATGGTACACCATTAGGAGGGCAATGATCATTAGAAACCTAAAGACCTAGAGGATTAAGTTAAGTATAAACTTACATGTTTAAGGTTAAGATGTAAGATTAAGAATAACCTTAAGAGGTATTAGTCGGGGGTTAAATAAGTTACGTAATGTGTAGATGATTAATAATCTAAGTTGGATGGATTTTAGGACTTGAAAGTTTGGAACCCGGAGGAGAATTAAACAACGGGACAATCGACGGTGAACGGTACAGTCTTTCTTGTGACCTGCTTGCTAACGAGGCGTCCCTCGGCTGTGTGCTATATGTTTATGTGTGCCGACTAAACAAGATAAAGCATGCAACCGGTTTTATTGTACTTATTATGTGTGTTGCTTTACACTAACACATGAGACTTGAGGTAGTTACTAACAAGGTTTAGTATGAATTGGATTAAGACGAGGTGTTATATTGTTTAACAGTTGGTTAATACCCGAGAAGGTTTAACTAGCACTTGGATTGTAAGGTTTTCACTAACTGATACTTAAGGGGGGAGTGAGGAATCCGGGACTGACTCCGGTCATGCATGTTAAGGAAAAAGGGAGATCGGTATCTGAATCAGATCCGACTTCCGCTTAAGAACTTGTCTTCGGACTTGTTGCCTAGGGTCGATAGTCGGCTCGGCTACATTGGATTTCCAGTCCAAGGTAGGAGGCATTAAGATGGTGCGGTAGGATCACCTAAATCCTAAGATTACGTTAAGTTGTTTATTCAACCAGTGGAGTTTATAGCTCACTGGCAAGGGCCGCTTTTGACCCGACAAAATAAACATTGAGATAAGTTACAACCACTTCTAACTAAAGAACGGTTGTATTCAGAGGTTAAGATAAGGACTAAGGTTGAGGCAAATTAAGTTGGACTGAGGTTAAGTGGTATTGAGTTTTGAGGAGTTGATTGATTAACTCACTTACTTAGGGAACACAATTAAGCCGTTCAATGTGTGTGAACTATTTTGCTCATTGTGGATTGTTGTTTATTGCACTTCATATTATGATTGTGTTTCTAATCAATTTCCATGCTATCGACAATTAGTCGTCGTAGCCCCGTTAGCTTGGGGGCCATGAGAGGGCGTACCAGCATTCGTGCTGACCCCCTTTGGGGGCTGTTTTTATTTTGCAGGTAAGCGTCCGATGAGGAGTCACCCTGAGAGTAGGGGTGGTTACACTTAGGATGGGTCTATTTGTTTTGAGCACGGGTCGCGCTTGTGCGCCCGTCTGTTTATATTTAAACTGAAGTAGGTTTGGGTTTATGACTTAGATACTTAAACTCGGTTGGTTGGTGGTATTTTGGTCGGTTGTATATTTTTGGATAAGTGTTGTAAATCGGTAAGGTTCGGTATATTCTAATTATCAGACAGTGGCAAGGTCCCGGTGTTTGTTATTTCCTCTACGACGTTATTGATTAAGTGTTAAGTTTTGCGATAACCACGATTGGCTTTGGACGGGGTGCTACATGACGGAAGTACGGACAGAGCGAAAGCTGCAGTTTCCAGAAGACGAACAGAGTAGAAAAACAATGCAATTCGACACTACGAATTGCCAAGTCAGTACGAACACCAAATCAGCCATAAACACAGAAGACCATGGGGTTTTAACCATTCCAAAAACACAATCAAACAGACAACACAATCAGAACTCGCACCCAAATCATACAATAAACATTGCAGTGACCCCATGGCTGAACTTCCAAACCGAATCAAGCAACCACCTACCTCAATAATTGACACACGAATCCCGAATCAGAAACAGCAGATCCCAACCACGCAGAATCCCGAAATGCAGGCCGACGATGCAAACCAAAAACACTGAATTCACAGAGAAGAAACAACCCTCAAATTAGAACATCGAAACGCAAAATCCGAACTGTCAAGACAATTGATGCCAACCCTTACCTGAATTCGACCACGATTTCATAGAGGACACCAACCGTTAGAAGAATTCGACAAGGCGGAATGGAATCTGACTCCTAATCAGATTGCAAAAGAAGAACTTGGGTAAGGGGAAAACAACCCAAATTCAGAACTGAAACGGAACGAGAAACGCTGATTACCTTAAACTTGACCAGACCCTGCAACATAGTAAAGATCAATAGCAGAATCTGAATTGCAGAAGAACAACGGCAACCTTGAGAGAGAGAAGGGGGTAGAGAAGGGAGGAGCGTCTTACAGTTTCGAGAAACTGAACGGGAAAAACAACGTGACTGAGATCGTGAGTTGGTAGTCGGGAAAATACTGATTAAGAGAGTGAGTGAAATACCCCAAACCTAGATATAGTGTTGAGAAGATAAACTAAGGTATAAGAAGGATAAATAATGCCTTAGAAACTTTGGGGAACAATTTAAACCAAAGAAAACACTAGGAAACACCATAAGAGCAATTTAAGCAAAAATGTGCTCTAAGCTCGGAGTAACTTGGGTTAGCACCCAAATATTATTTTTAGACCTTAGTAAAATCCTAATGGTCATATTAAATCAATCACCAAAGAAAACCAAGCTCAAAAACATGTTAAAACATAAATTGTGCTTTAAGGACTCTTAAAGCATATTTTTGAAAAATTGTCTTGGAAAGGGGTTTGAGTGGCTAAATGCCCATGATTACTCCTTAATCAACTTGTGCACTACTTAGTATCACATTAGGAAGTCTAAATCAATGGGAAATAAAAAATTTAACAAATAAGTGCACTGGTGTACGAATAGTAACCAAATAGTGCCTAGTTTAGTCTTTAGTCAACTAAGTCAAATTAAATGGTCAAAAAAGACCATGACTAGCCTCATTAGTGAAGGGGGCCAGTTTTTGTTAGTGGTGAGTCACCACACAAGATAGTAATATTAGATAAAGAGGAGGGAAATAAGGAAAACACTATTTGCTTTTAAACTTAAATATCTTAGTTTTGCTTACCTCTCTCCTTACCTCTTCATTCTCTTCTCTCACCACCGATTTCTCTTGCTTTCTTCCTTCTCCATTAACATGAAGAGCAACCCCATGCCAAGCTCCACCTTGCTTTGATCACTACTCACTCATCTTAGCTCCAAAATCAAAACAAAGTATATATTCTTCTTAGTTAGCTCAAGCTCTTTCTTTCTATCTTTACAAAACTTCAAGAGCTCCACTTTGGTGCCAAGCCAAACCGCCATTAGAGGAGGAAACTCAAGCTTGGAGAGTTCATTGGCTTCTTCATTCTCTTAAGGTAAAGAATATGTAAGAAAATCTAGGTTTCCATCATCTTTCTCCATAACCGAAAATCTATACTCATGGGGCTTCATTTTTATGCCTTGTTGTAGCTTGTTTTCTACTCTCCAAAGGATAGAGGAGGTCCTTCTTGACTCATATCCAAGCTTGTCTTGAGAATCCATGGTAAAACATTCAATTCAATACCTTAAAACACATTTAACCTAGGTTTTATTCCTTAAGGTTAGTGTATTGTTTAGTACTCATTGGAGTCATTGAATATTGGTTAGAACATTGGCAAGGAGAGTTTGATTGGTGATCTAGATTGTTCAAGAAAAACCTAAGGAGAAAAGTTTGTGGAGCTTGTGAAAGAACAAGGTAAATTGCTTACCTTAAGGTGTTTTAATGCATTAAGGGATGGGATATGGATAGTTAACAAGTTTAGCTTAGAGTTTACAATGGAAAAGGGATATAAACTTAGGAGAAAGAATACTACTATATTGAGAACTTGTGACTAAAGAGCAAATGGGAAATGAGATAGATAAACAACGTTAAGGTGAATTACAAGAAGCATTTTATTTCAATGGGAGCCTTATTGTGTGTACTTGCGGGATAAAGGCAAATATATGTGGAAATTCAGTGGTTAATATTATTATCATTTAAGGGCCTAAATGCCAGGCATTTTAAGTTACTGCACTATATGATGATGTGGTGTAGTTTTGGTGTAAATTGAGTGTTAAGAATGTGTGGAAAGAATTTGGATGATAAAGATTGTTAAATGGTGAAGACCTAAGTGTTTGGGTGTAGTAATATGCTAGGGAAACTATGCCAATATTTGGTGAAGAAACATGATGTCTAAGATAATCTAAGGAGATTTTATGACTAAGGAAGTACTAGGAATTTTAGGAGTTGTTTTGGTTGAAATGGAATGAGTCTAAGATGTTCTAGTAAACTAGGATGACTTAGGTATGTCTATGAGAAACTAGGGGTTACAATGGTGAATTTTAGGCACCAAGACCTTGATAAAATTAGTTAGGAAACTTGTGCAAGTT
Source organism: Limonium bicolor (assembly GCA_023374045.1). Lineage (NCBI taxonomy): Eukaryota > Viridiplantae > Streptophyta > Magnoliopsida > Caryophyllales > Plumbaginaceae > Limonium > Limonium bicolor. The sequence goes on from JAIOTZ010000418.1 coordinate 44,664, forward strand.
TGATGGGAATGTAAAACTTTGAAATGGTTTATGTGAGAACTAGAGTTTAGAATCTAAGGAAGTTTGATAAATGCAATAAGTGTGGAAGTGGTGTATATGGTGTGGTCAAGTTCTTAAGGAGGGATCATTTGGTTAGTGGAAATTCTAGGTGAATTGCATATGTGGAATGTAAGAAAATAAGTGGTAAGTGTTGGGAGTTTTTGAAAGAATTGAGTAAATGGTTGAGAAGATCTTTGGAAGTTGTTTTAGTGAGTTTGGTGGATGATTTAAGGTGGGTTTAAGTGCCTAAATGGTGTTAGAACACATGGGGGAACTTGTGGAAGAGTCTGGAAATGAAAGAATAAATTAAGAGAAAAATCTGTAGTGGACCGACCCAGGGTCTGACCCAGTTCTGGGTCGGTCGGACCATGTTAAGCCAGCCAGAATATCTCTGGACTAGACCGACCCAGTGGGTTTTGGGTCGGTCAGCTTAGCTTTGGGTCGGACGGGTGATTTTCAGAAGACGGAAAAAATTATGAGATGGACCGACCTATAAGGTTGGGTCGGTCGTGGGTCGGTCTAAGAGAATTGTTCGAACCAGAAAATTACTGGAACGGACCTACCCAGGGGTTGGGTCGGTCGGTGGCTCGGTCACCCTTAACACTAAAAAATAAATAAAAGAATTTTAAGGATGCTTAATGGTATACCATTAAGGGGGGAATGATGATTATAAACCTAAAGACCTAGGGGATTAAGTAAGGAAAAGAGTTTGATGTTTAAAGCTAAGTTTGTAAGGTTAAGTATAAAACTTAAGAAGTGTTAGATGGGGATCATTATGGGTTAAGTAAGTTAAATAAGTTAAGTAATGTGTAGATAATTAATAATCTAAGTTGGATGAATTCTAGGACTTGAGAGTTTGGAACCCAGAGGAGAATTAAACAACGGGACAATCGACGGTGAACGGTACAGTCTTTCTTGTGACCTGCTTGCTAACGAGGTGTCCCTCGGCTTGTGTGCTATATTTTGTGTGCCGACTAAACAAGAAAGCATGCAACCGGTTTTATGTACTTCTTGTGTGTGTGTGTTGATTTACACTAACACATGAGACTTGAGGTAGTTTACTAACAAAGTTTAGTACGAATTGGATTAAGGTGAGGTGTTATATTTGTTTAACAGTTGGTTAATTCCCGAGAAGGTGTAACTAACACTTGGTTTATAAGATTTTCACTAACTGAAACTTAAGGGGGGAGTGAGGAATCCGGGACTGACTCCGGTCATGCATGTTAAGGAAAAAGGGGAGATCGGTATCTGAATCAGATCCGACTTCCGCTTAAGGACTTGTCTTCGGACTTGTTGCCTAGGGTCGATAGTCGGCTCTGCTACATTGGACTTCCAGTCCAAGGTAGGAGGCATTAAGATGATGCGGTAGGATCACCTAAATCCTAAGATTAAGTTAAGTTGTTTATTCAACCAATGGAGTTTATAGCTCATTGGATAGGGTTGCTTTTGGCCTGACAAAATAAACATTGAGATGAGTTACAACCACTTCTAACTAAAGAACAGTTTGTATTCTGAGGATTAAGTTAAGGACTAAGATTGAGGAAAGTTAGTTGGACTAAGGTTAGGTGGTAATGGAATTAAGGAGTTCATTGATTAACTCACTTACTAAGGGAACGTATCTAAGCCGTTCATTGTGTGCGAACTATTTTGTTCATTGTGGATTGTTGTTTACTGCACTTCATATTATGTTTGTGTCTCTAATCAATTTCCATGCTATCGACAATTAGTCGTCATAGCCCCGTTAGCTTGGGGGCCATGAGAGGGCATACCAGCATTCGTGCTGACCCCCTTTAGGGGATGTTTTTATTTTGCAGGTAAGCGTCCGATGAGGAGTCACCCTGAGAGTGGGGGTGGTTAGACTTAGGATGGGTTGTTCATTTTGAGTACGGGCTACGCTTGTGCTCCCGTCTGTTTATATTTAAAATGATGCAAGCTTATGATAATGTTTTAGATACTTAAACTCGGTTGGTTGACGTTTTTAGACGGTTTGTATATATTTGTTAAGTATTGTAAATCGGTAAGGTTCGGTATATTCTAATGATCAGACCGTGGCAAGGTTCCGGTGTTTATTATATCCGCTGCGACGTTTGTGATTAAGTTGTTAAGTTTTACGATAACCACGACTGGCTTTGGACAGGGTGTTACAGTGAGGGAATTGAGAAGTTAATTACTGATTTAATGACTTACCAGTAATTAGAAGAGAATAAGGGAAATGACTCATTCATCCTCGCCATTAATTAAAAGGACTCCTATGTCCTGAATCCAAAACGCATCCATAAAAGGCCACTTGTGATGAAATAAAATGCAAAAAAACTTTGGGTTATAACTGTTGTAATAAAATGTCATTCTGAACTAAGGATATGATAATTGAGTTTAGTAGCTCAGTTAAATTATAATAAAATACATCTATAACACTATGATTCCAATATACAGGATGTAGATCTTACTTAAGTTAAGGGGAAAACTTAATCATAATGCATTATCTAGTAGATATTGACAAAATACATAATCGTTACATCGTGAAGTAATAGTATAGTATTCTAAGATAAACCCATTGTAGGTCATAGTGTGTTATTTATCCTGAAGTAAGGATAAATGTATTGAACTTAAGGATTATTATTGAGATTCTAAGATTAAATGAATAATATAAAATGCACTTATGATATAAGGGTCTGAAAACTCTTGAATGTGAGAATTATGGTTGAGTACTAGTAAAGTGGATAAGAGTGGAACAATTAACAAGTGTTAATAAAATACATTCCTTAGTCCTACAACCTTGAGCTATACAACATTCTAAGATAAATCAAAGGTTATACAAACATTTAAGTGAGGGCTTAAAAGACAATTGAGACTTAGAAATAAGAGTGAGGAATTTATTTAAGTTTAACTTAGGCTACAAGTTGATGATATACTACCTTTAATATTCCTCATAATGTGTTGAATGTTTGTGAAATACCCCAAACCTTGATATGTGGTTTAAATATCAAATTATGTTATATAAAGGCTAAAAAGTGCCTTAGAAACATCAGTGAACAATTTAAACATAGTAAAGTGCAATAAAGCACTAAGACACAGTTTGAGCAAAAACATGCTCTAAGCTATGAGTGAACTTGGTTAGGACCCAAAGAGCCTACCAAGACTTGATAACATTTAATTATGATTTAATAAGGCTAAATAAGTCCTTAGGAAACTTTGGCAGACAATGAAACCAAACAAAACACAAGGTAATACCTTAAAGTCAATAAGAGCAAAAATGTGCTCTAAGCTTGGGATAAATTTGTATAAGACCTAATGGTCATACCTATACCTTATTTATATGTTAATGAACATATTAAATCAATTACTAAAGAAAACCAAGCTTGAAAACAGTTAAAACACAAAATGTGCTTTAAGGAGTCTTAAAGCACGTTTTTGAAAAATTGTCTTGTAAATGAGTTTTGAATGGCTAAATGTCCATCATTACTCTCTAACTAACATGTGTACTATATAGTATCACATTTGGGGGCCATATTAGTGGGAAATCAAAATTTCACTTCTATGTGCCTTGTTATTGGTGAATAGTGATTTTTATAACTAGTTTGTAACATATAATGTTATAAGTAATTAAATGAGTCAATAAAGACTACATTACCCTTCTATTATAATGGTGGCCGGTTTTGTAGTAAGGTGAGTCACCACCATGTAAAATTAATTAAAGGAAGGAAGGAAAAGAAAGTAAAAAGAAGAAAGTTACTTTAGTACATAAATATCTCAAAGCAAGTGTTATCTTCATTTTTCATTTCTTCCTTCATTTCCCACGATGGTCTTCTTCTTCCTCCTCTCTCCATCGGTTTCCAACAGCCCACACTCATTCTTCATCTTCCTTCACTTGTAACTTGTGATTCCCTTGGCCAAATCAAATTCCAAGACCATATTTCTCTTAGTTAAGCCAAGCTCTACAATCTTGTCCTTTCAAACCTCCATTTCGGTGCCCAGAGAAACCACCATTGAAGGAGCTTGAGCTCACCTTTTCACATATTCTTGTTCTCCTTTGCTTCAAGGTAAGGAAACTCAAAGAAAAATGACATTTCCTTCATGTTTTGTCATGTCCGAAAATCACTCTTAATGGAGTCATTATATTGCCTTGTTCTAGCTTCATTCCAAGCTTTCATGGACTAGGAGGAGTCCCTCTCTTGATACTTGTTCAAGTTCTCTTCCAATTCCAAGGTAAAACAATTACCTTAATGTGTTAAAACAATATGTGTAACTAGGGTTTACAATGAGGTGAAGCACAATGCTTGAAAATATTATGTTGTTTGTATAATGTTTAGAATTGACAAACAACCAAACACCCCACCGGTTTACAAGGAACCAAGAAAGAATTTGTGAGGAAAAAGAGGTAAACAAACTATCTCAATGTAGTTTAAATGCCTTAGGAAATGAGCTTGATTTGCTTGATAAATACCTAAGGAGCCAATGGTGAGTGACCTAGCAAAGTGTTCTCAAGGAGACTAGTAAAGAACATATGTTTTGGTGTATGTATTTGCAGGTCAAAGGCATATTTATGTGGGAAATTCAGTGTTTATGGTTTATGCAATTTAAGGGCCTAAGAGCCATGTTATTTAAGGGCCTAAGTGCCAAGCAATTTAAGTTATGCACTATATTGTGATGTAGTGCTTAATGTGTGAAGTTTGTGTATAAAGTGTGTTTGATGGATTTTAGGTGTTTTGAGTGAAATAAGGTAAAAACCTAAGTGGTTGGATGTGAGTATATACTAGAGAAGCTATGGCCAAATTTGGGAAATGTGTAAGAAGTTTTAAGTGTTTAATGTGAGTTTTGGTGAACTAGAAAGTGTTAAAGGTGAATCAATGTTACTTGAGAAGAAAACATGTATTAAAGTGATTTGGAGTGATGCAAGGATTTAGGTGTTGTCTTGGAAGTTCTAGGAATTCAATGTGTGTTTTGTGGATGTATTTAAGTCTTGGAGGAGTTTGTTTAAGGTTAGGTAATGTTGATATTCAAGGAACAAGTGATGTTTAGGTATGATGTGGAAAGGAGATTTAGTTAGTAAGAAAATGATGCTTAAGAGATGATGTTAAGATGAGGAGAAAGTGTTTTGGGATAGTAGTTATAATAGGTGAGAAGCACCATTTAGGAACCTAGTACAAATGTTGAAAGTGTTAAGGAATTTTACAAGGAAATAAGTAAAGGCTTAAGGAGTTAGAAAATGAGTTTCATGGATGTTGTATGTGGATGTAAGGTTACCAAATGATGTTAGAACACATTAAGAGGCCTTAGGAGAAGTTTGGTGAAGATTGGCAAAGTTTTGGTAAGTTTAGAAGGCGACCGACCCGGGGCCGACCCAGTTTGTGGGTCGGTCGAGCCTCTGTAAAATGTTGGGAAAATGTTCGGTGATGGTCCGCCCAAAAAGGGTGGGTCGGACATGGGTCGGTCGGTCAAGTTTCAAAGGTGGAAAAATGTTCGCACATGGACCGACCCAGAATGGTGGGTCGGACGTGGGTCGGACGGGCATGTCTGTAAGGAAGTAAAAGGGGTCCTGTAATGGACCGACCCAGCTGTGGGTCGGTCGGTGGGTCGGTCGGACCAAAAACATGGTTTAAGGTTATGAAATGATTTGTGATGATGGGGATTGGTAGGTAATGATGTTATAAGGTTGTTAAGGACATGTTAGGGGAGTTTAAATGACACTTGAGTGGGTAAAAAGTTGTATTAAAATGTGAGAGTAAAACAAGTTAAAAATGTTAAGTTATTTAATCAAGTTAACGGGGGAAAGTTATAAGCGTTAGACTTTAAACAAACATGTTACCCCAATGTTAATAAAAACACATGTGATGTTAACAGTGGTTCGAGAATTACTCGAGGAACATAAATGGACAGGATAAGTGGACTCCGGTGACAGGTATGGTTTTCTTGCAACCTGTGTCCTAACGGATTACACCGGCTTGTATGCCAATGTGTTTTTCTGTATGTTTGCCACGTTATGATATAAACCATGAAACGAGTTTACAGTCATTATTGTTATTGTATGTTTACGTGCCGATACCGGTAACCTCTAATGCGCTTGAAGGGCTAGTTAACCACTATTAGGTAAACGTAAGAGAACGGTATCCGGTAATAACGTTTCCGACCTAAGGAACGTTCTAACCACGGCTATGCGTGAGTTGGATATGTAAGTTTGTGCGTGGTGTTTGTATGTGAAGGTATGACTCTCTTTTCCCTTGTGTATGTCTGACTAGACTTAACTCAATGTTTGTGATTGTTTAATAAAGTTCAAAGATGAACTTCTAATAAGTGCTAACGGGGGGAATGAGGAGTCCGGTGTTCCGGCCACGCGTGTGAGTATGGGGGTCGTGTCATATCAGGTTCGATCCTCTCTGTATGTTATGGTTGTTTTCCAATTTGGTTCCCAACCTTCCCTTTAGCTTAACCAAGGCTATTACTGACTCACGTCGGGCCACAGGGGCATACTATTGTTTGTTTGTCGGTGTGCTTGGATCACTATATCCGAGACACCTTGTGTTAAGTTAACCGTCCATTTAACGAGACGGTAACGAGTTATGTAACGAGCTTATCATGAGACTGGCAACAATCTCTAGGCTCACCAGTATGTTGGTGATGTTTGGGTCGGTTCCTAAGAGAATCATTCCGTTGTGTTATGTGTTTTGTTGTGATGCAATATTTATTGCGGTGTTATGTTGTGCACATGGAAACGTGCAAAGTGTTGTTAAGTGTTGTTACGTAGTGTATGTTAATGTTGTAAAATGTGGAGTGTGTGGATCATGGAAATGATTCCAAGTTTGTGATAAGAGGCATTTAAGGATAACCCATTAAGGGTATGTGTCGTCTATTAGGAAGTAGCTCCGTTGGAGAGAGAAACACTCTAGGGATGATGAATACCATGGGTGATTTATTAAGTAGGATGTATTATCCGATTGTTGAGGCCATTGAGGCGAAATGTTTAATGTTGTGTGTTTGTTGTTACATGTATGATTTAAATATAATCAACTGCATGCTAAGACGACAATTAGTTGTGCGTGGCCCGGTAGCATATGGGCTGCGGGATTACCATACCAGCAAAGGTGCTGAGCCCCTTGGGGCCACCCCTTTCTCTTCTTTCCTATTTCAGGTACGAAGTGCTGGAAGCCGTCCGAGAGTAGGACGGGTAGTCATTGTACATGGGTAAACTTTTAAGTGTATGTATACAGTAGGTGTAGTAAGACCGATGTTGTAGTCGGCACCAGTTTACAAATACTCGGTATAGTTGTTAAGGTGTGTGTTGTTGTTGTTATGTTAATGGAAAGGGATACTGATGTATAGTTGCTCGGGAATTTAGCCCATCAGACGGTACATTGTGTATGTATTAGCCTTGTTAGCCACGTGGGTGGCTAACGGCGTGTAACACCACAAGTTAAGTAATGTGATGAGGATGTTCTTCCGCTGCAGTTTGTTGTAAGTATGTTAATGTTGGATGGGGGGTGTTACAAAAAGTGGTATCAGAGCGAAGTATCGCTCTGATGACTGAATTACCGAGCTTAGGAAATACCGAGTTAGGATTTAAGTACTTTGGGTTAAGGGTTGAGTGATAGCGTGAGAGATACGCTAGATAGGAATTACCAGTGTGTACTGGAACCTACAATATCCTTCCCACCTCCACAATCCCTGTTGTATAACTTGGGAATCAACGCCAGAGAGATGAAAGTCCTCTCTTACTCGGGGATACCCGATCTGGCTGTTATTAAATACCTTTAGGGTACGGAGAACCTGTCATACGGTAGATCCCGAAAACTGGGAATCCCGGAGACGGTCTCCATCTGAATAATGTTAACCGCATTTCATAGCAATGAATGAAGGATCTTGTGTATTGGAGAATAGAATTTCCGGCAACCTGGGTCGACATGCAGAGCAGTCGAGAATAACCAGCTTGCAACGCACCTACCGTGCAACAGGCAAGAAATGGATTAATAACACCCGAGACAAGTGTCTACGGAACCACAGTTGATAAATAAAACACCAACGGTATACCAACCGACAAAGGAACTACAACGTAGTACCCAAACAAGAGACAAGTCTCAGTAACCACGACAAGTGCGTGGAACGGGCTATAAAGAGAATACAATACTAAGATAAAGGGGTCTCCCAGAATGGGAAACACCCTAGTTGATGACCGTCATATGAAGACAGTAGGATCAGTGAGGGCCAACAAGGCCACTGATGACAATATGGGTAAAAAAAAAAAAAAAAAAAAAAAAAAAAAAAAAAACAATACCACAACCGGTATGTGTTAAACTGATAGCCAGTTAGCATGGCGCACTTGCCAATAGCAAGTGCTGCTATAACAGGGCTGTTCGGGAAATTTATAATCACTACAAAGTACTTAGTAAAGTACCATAAAGTTAAACGAGACCACTATGACCATGGAAGGGCTTAATAGCCTAACCTCTGTGATTGTAAGTACACCAGTCAGCAAGAAGCTAGACTTGGTTAAGGTAAGAAGATGTTGTGAAACCATGAAAATTTTCTTTCAACCCAGATTTATTCAAACCCTTTCTTTTCAAAACCATTTTCTTTCAAACCAACACTCTTTCCAACTTCTTTAAAACCAAACCAGTAAAACCAAGAGCAGTTGATAAGATACAGCAATGGATAAACTTTCCCTCGATTAAGTTCGGGAAGCAGGGAATGAATATGTCACGGGACAATATAAGGGAGTTGACAACAGAATACTTCACCTAGGCGTTGACGGACACTACAAGTGTACCAACTGTGTTGTGGGGACGCGCACTCCGATAGGAGCATGTGGGCCTGACAGACCTACTTATGGGTTAGTTGGGTAAGTAGCAATGTATCAAAAAGATACCCCATATATGTATACGAGTAGAGTCCGAAGCACGGGAAGTAGTCGACTCCGTCTACGGTCAGCAGTATAAATCAAACGAGAGCTAAGGATTACAAGGAATAGTTGAAGAAGAATTCAGTTAAGTTGCAAGACTAAAAGGATTAGTGAATTCCTTTCAAGGAAAATGTTTAAGGTCAGGAGG
>JAIOTZ010000419.1:0-53592 GCA_023374045.1 Limonium bicolor
AAGGTGTGAGAGGCGCCGGAGTCGAATAATATGAGGCTTCGATGCCGTTTACTGGGAATGTTCCCGTTAGAATGGTGCCGCTTTGCCGGCTTGTTCTTCGGTGAGGATGCTCAGGTTACCTTCGGTACCGAGTCCACAACCTATTGATTCATGATTATAAGTAAAGATGGTGGAACGCAAGTGGAATTTAATAACCAACACTGCTTTTATTGAATAACCAACCATCATACATACTGTGTCTCTAATACACGTTACTACTGGATTACATGCTACTACAAGATTAATACTTTCTAAAGGTAAGGTTCAGGCGTCCTGGTTTCATGTGTGTGGCATTGATTATTGCCGGTGGTGCCGTATTCAACTTGATCTTCTGGATCCCGTGATACAGCAACCTTGATTTTCCACCCATGATTAGAACATCTCCTGATCTCAATACCAATTTCTCTGCGAGGTCCACACGCTTCTGCTCGCTATACAAAAATACGGCGTCATCACCAATGGACCAAGACACTACGGGCACTCCTAGTTCAAGAGATTCCGCTGTCTCGTCCTTGTCTTGGTGTAAGCCAAGTCGTCCTTCTTTCTCATAGAAGTTGAATACATAATCTGCTTCAAGTGCAGGGATTGGTTCATCTTCACATTGTTGTGCAATTTCTACAGCTTGTGTGACAAGCGTTTGGAATTCGGGGGTATTGCTGGAGGTGTGCTCCGTCTCTGCTCGCGTTTGGTATGTCTTGGTATAAGGGTTCCAATCCTTTCCCAAGCACATCATTTTCAGCTTCATTGTAGCTCCACCGGGGAATTCGGGTGTATAAAATCCTCCTGGACCCATTCCTAACTCGTTGCATCGTCGGATGATTGAAACTTGTGCTTCGGGTGTCAGGTATCCTTTTAATAAGATCATACCTGGGCGGATGACCTGACACTGTTGTTGTGAAGTGGTGAGTGGCGATGTCGGTCTCTTCATGAGGTGAGTTTGAAGGTATTGGGTAACAGATAAGGAATTTCCCTAAGGTGGTAAATTCATCTAGAGTGAGTTCTAGGCTTACTAATTCATTTCATGCTCAATACATACTTCCATGTTACTTACTCATGCTCAATTTCATACTTCAAGTACTTACGCATTCATACATTCATACAATTACTTTATACTTAGTCATGCTCTTCAAGGATTAAAGGTTACATAGTTACCTGGGCCGGACTTAGTCCCGGCCCCATCACGGTATGATGTGTAAGGCCGGCTGCCTCTGCGGTGCGCCCTTCTGCGGACCTCGGGACCCTGTCCCTGTGAGGTATGCTGGGCATGAGCATCGCCAGATGCAACCTCCTTGCCCTCACGCTGCTTGTAGCCCTGGTAGTTGCCCTTGGGCTTAGATTCTCGGGCATTGCACGGGCCCGGTTTCTGGCAAGTAGCAGCGGATCTCCCTTCCTTGGCAATCTGTGCCGGGATGATCCTTGTTGCAGTTACGGCATATGTAGCTGCGGCCATCAGATTGGTTCTTCCTTGGCCAAATCCAGAACCTATAGCTTCAAGTTAGCAAGGTTCGGTATACTTACAATACTATACATACATACTAATTCACAAGTGTACTAATTCGGTTTCGGTTTCTTACCCCTGTAGGGCTGAGACCTCAGTGGCTTCGCTGCCACTGGTGCGGTGTAGGCAATCTGTAATGGCTCAGCTGCCTTGCCCTTCTCAGCATGGGCACCGCCGTCTCCGGAAGTGTTCTTCTGATGGGAATGCTTCCCTTCTTTTCTTCCAGGTTTGGATTGGTTTTGGTCATCGAGGGTTACCTTGCCGCTCACCTTGCGCTTCAGCGCTTGCTCCTCATCTCTCAGCTGGCAGGTGATCTCAACTCGAGATGCAGCATGGTAACACTCCTGAATTACTTAGGCATTAGGTTACATTTACATACGGGAATACTAATTCACATTACTCATGGCTTTTAAGGGTTCAACTTGTTTACCTGAAGGGAGGTAAACCGTGTGAAGCCCATGCCATACCGGAGTCGATGGCTCAATCCGCCGTAGAAGCGGTCGACCAAGACTTGGCCGGTATACCCAAGGTCGGGTAGAAGTCTGAGAAGAGAGGTGAAGGTGCGGTAATATTCATCAACCGTCATCTTCTCGGTCATTTTAGTGCATCGAGCTCAAGCCTTTTCTTGGTCTTGACATGCTCGGGGTAGTACTTAGATCGGAGGAGAGAGGTGAATGCTTCCCACCGAATGCAGGGTCAGCTATGTGCTCGGCCTTAACGAGCTTCCACCAGTCCATAGCCGCGTCTTTGAGGTAGTACGCAGCTATCCTCACTCGAACTCCAGCGGGAGTCTCAAGTGTCTCGAAGGCCGTCTCCATCTCGGAGAGGTAGGCCTCGAGCTTGGCGGGGTCGCTCTCGCCTCTAAAGCATGGAGGTCGAAGGTCGGCGACTGCTTTACCCAATTCTTCTCGGGGATGAGGCGGGTCGGGCTGCTGTTGCTGCTGTTGGTTTGCTGTGTGCTTGTACAGCGGTGATTACATCCGGTAGCATCTGTGCTACCGTGGCGGCGACGATTTCAGCTATCGTCTGCGCGCTGGTCCCAGAGCTCCTCTAGGGCCCGGACCTCGTCCTGACATCTGAACAAGTGTGGATTACATTAGATGTGATACTATGACCTCATGGTCTTATTCAAACAATGGTATCGTCTTTGCAGACGTTAAGGGTATCCGTTATTGCTAACGGTAGTTCCTAGTTAGGTTTCTAAATATCCGTCTTAAGACGGTTGAAATCCTAACTCGGTAATCACTACACTTAGATTCTAATCATCAGAGCGAGACTTCGCTCTGATACCACTTTTTGTAACACCCCAACCGCTAATCCTTCCATATCCTCTAATCATTCCCATAATTACCTTACTCGCAGCGGAATACTTACTTACTCCCGGCGGGTGATACAACGCCGTTAACCATCCAAGGTTAACAAGGCTACTACTACTTACCATTCGGTCTGACGATTAGAATAAATCAAATACTACTACTTACTTTACAATACCAAATACTTACTTACATTGATTACCGAGTATCCAAATATAGAATTACATTCCAATGATACTTCCCAAAATGAAGAGTTTATAACCTCTCCTTACTATCCAATTAAGTTCATATCCAAAAAGGTGTACCACATGGTACACCGGCTACTCAAAATGGCCTTAGCCGTGTACAACTCGGTACACCATCCAATCTACTAACTACATCAAAAGAATCACATGCTGCCCTTACTCTACCTTCACGCCTCGCGGGTACCTGTGGAGTAAAAACATTCCCCCTAGGGGGTCAGCTTACGCTGCATATGATAACCGCATACCCCGCGTACTAGCGAGGGTACGCCAACTATTTGGGAGTACATGCGGTTCGTTTCATTCATACATACATACATGCTTTATACACAAATCATACATTCATTTCACCAAGCATACTACACACAATACATAGCAGGAAGACAATCAAGTCACCGTTCATACTTACCATACTCACCGCATACGGAGATACAATTCTCCAATACATACAAGGTCTTGTTAGCCTCATTACACACCCGGGTTAATCGGGTGTTCAATACTTTTACTCCGGGTCAATGACTTACAATAGTCAAGACCAATACAATACAATACTTATTCTTACATACTTTACTTCCAGTTAAGTCGGTATGACCTCCGGGCAGGGAGTACTATCTCCCACCACCGGGCTTTAGGGTGGCCCACTAATCCAGGATGCTACCCATTCAAGGGAATTGGTCCAAGGAAAAGATTATAGCCAGGATTCGGTTCCAACCTCTTGTGGTTCCTTATCCTCACGCGTGGCCGAAACTATATCGGGCTTCTACTCATTCCATTTTACTCATTACTCATGTTAGGAGTTAGGTTGTTAGGAATTAGTAGAAGTCCATACTTATTTCCATACATACATACAATTCACAAGTACTCATACTTACACATACACTTCATTTCCATTCATTCATTTCATGAATTATACAAACTAAATGTTCAAGAGCAATAAACAAGAACAATATAGTTCAAACACAATTATGTGCAATATAAATCCGATTCATGCATTTATCTTGTTGGTGATCACATAAGCACACAAATCGGGGTAACCAAGTTAGGATACAGGGCATGAAGAAATCATACCGTTCACCGTCGTATACGTACTACCGGGTTCCTTCGATGTTCAACTACTTGTTTCCTATACATACATGAAGTGTATGATCAATATTCTATTATTGATCAACTTACTCCTTCATTAATATTCTCAATATACTTACTACTCTATTACTTTCTTACTTGTTATAAACCATTCTTTTCTTTACTACTTCCTAAACTTGCTTCCTTACTCATTTACTTACTTTCTTACCTTACTTCTTTAATGGTGTATTACTACATATATGCATACATGTGTATAGGCATACACATATACATACATATGATTACTAATCATATATAAAAAATTATTATTTTTTTTTGTAAGTGTTTGGGCCGTCCGACCCACCGTCCGACCCAACACCTGGGTCGGACCATTCCAGTAAGTTTCTCGCTCTCTGAAAATCATCCGTCCGACCCAGCACTGTTCTGTCCGACCCATACCCTCTGGGTCGGACCATTCCAGAAGGTTTTAGTTTCGTTCTCCAAGCTACGTCCGACCCATGTCCGACCCAACCTCTGGGTCGGACGAAGTCAGAAACTTCGATACTATTTTTTTTGCTTGTCCGACCCACGTCCGACTCACGGCCCTGGGTCGGACCATTCCAGAAAGTTTATTTCTCGTTACTCAGGCCTTGTCCGACCCAGCGTCCGATCCAGCTGTGGGTCGGACAGTAGCAGAAACTTGCTACAGGCCTTATTTTCTTTTCCCAATTTCACCCATTGCTTCCCCAATCTGCCTAGATGTATTCTAACATGTTTTAGCACTAATTAGGCCATCTAAATCATGTATTTCTTCCCTAATCCATTATACAATTCTATACTAACTTCTACACCATTTCCCAAGTTTCAACTCAACACCTACATTACTTTCTTCACACTAATGCTACAGATTTTGGTTTTCTACATTATGCTACAGATTTTCCCTCAAGTTCCTATCCTTCATTACTCTCAACCAATGCTACTCTTAGCATCTCAAATACATTTCTCACATCCTAGTTCCATTCCCTTAACATACTTCTTTCAAAATCTGTTACAGGCTACTAAACACTTCTTTTAAACTCTCTAAATACTTCCTTTTTACACAACCTAAGTCCTCTCATTTCTACACAAAATTTGACATAGTCTCCCCTATAATTCTCACTTTGCTCACACACTATTTCAGTTCACAATTTCACATTCTCACAACCTGTTACACTACATTCATATACACAATTCAACACCACTACAACATAATAAAATTCCTGCATACTCAATCAATACCCCATGTTTTCCCAAGTTTTAAACATCATTTAAAACTTCAAAAACTGTTACATTCTCTTCTCCAATACATCATTACATTACTACTATTCATTACTCAATTCACTACTCATTTTACTACTCCAAAAACTGTTACATTACTACATACACAAGCTAGTTCAAGGTAAGCACAATTACCTTGTCTTGCTAGTTTTTCCTTTCCTTCCTTTCCTTCTCCTCTTTTCCTCTTTCCTTCTTCTTGTTCTCGGTTTTATTCAACAATGGGCAATGCTACAGCAACCCATATCAATACACATAAACACTTAGCACCCATTTTATACTAACCCTAGAATTTATAAGTTTTAGGGTTTAGGAATGAACATTACCTTCCAATGGATGAATGAAGTTCTTGACTAGCAAGTGAACAATATTCCTAGCCCAAGAAGGTGCTAAAATCGGCTGAAGCAACAAGGAACCAAGAGTTCAAAACTGAAAATCCTTATAATGCCAATGAGAGCTAGACAGGAAGGGTTTTCGAAATTCTTTTTACCTCAAAGTAACAAGGAGGTGAAGGTGCTTCTAATGGTGGACTTGAATCTTCAAATGGAGAATACCCACCGAAATGAAAGTGGTCGTTTTCGATTTTTGAAAGGATGGAAATGTTCTCCTTTGCAAGGGGATTCCAATTTGTAATTTTATTGGATTTGGAGAAGGTTTGAGTACTCAAGGAGAGGAGAGAAGTGAAGAGTTTTATGGGGGCTTCATTTCTCAATGGCTGTCGCAGGCACAAGAAGAGAATTCAGAGAATAGAGAAAGAGGGGGAAAGGAAACGTGAGAGAGAGGAGTGGGGATAGGAGAGAGAGTTTTATTTTGCTTTTTACTTATTTCTTTTGTCCTCTAGTGAATTAGGAACAATTAAAGAAATGAGAGAGGGAGGGAAAATCGGTCCATACTCCCCCCACACACAGATTTTAATTTCTTTATTTGCAAGGTGGACACATTAAGTTTGTTTATTTGCATTCTCACCCCATAACTTCCCGGTTGTTACAGTTTTTACTAACCGGAACCCGTTTTCCGGAATTTTCTCGTTTAATTAATTTTATTGGTTCTAAAGCTTCACTAATATTTATTAATGAATATTTAGTTGACCAAAATTGTTACGAGTATATTTAACCCGCTTAAAGTCACGTTTTCCCGGTTTCCTCGAAAAACGTGCTTTAAGGTTCGTTTATGCTTTTAACCCGTTTTAAAGGTCCGTTTTCTTCGGGATTTGTTCCCTCATATTTATTTAAGTGTAATTAAGCCTTTAAAAATATAATTAGCCTAATTAATCACTGTTTTTAATTACGGGGTATTTCAAAATCAAAACTGACAGTTTAGTATGAATAGTACCCGAAAATAACACCTAAATTACTTAACTCACCATTGATCAAGGTCAAGCTCACCCATTGCCATGGTTAAGGGCTGCCGACCTCTTATGCCTGTCATGCCCACTCAATTATCAGTATTCAATCCATTAGACAGCTGTTATGATGAGTCACCTAATTACTTTTACAAAAGTAACATTAATTAACTTATAAGCTTAATTAAGCTCATTTCCTTCACTTGCCTTCTTGCCTGCCGACACCAGCTGCTTCACCCTCTCCATTTGCTTCTCCATTTACGTAAGAACACAGCCAAGAACAGAGGTGAACACCTTGCTACCTAGATAAGCTTAGTTAGTCATTTTATGTTCATTTTCTTCACAATTCTTACCTCTTTCAATGGAGCAAAACATCAACCATTTCCATCAATGTTCTTAGGTTGTTTTGGAGGTTAAATGGAGGATATATCTCGGCACTAACAAGGGAAGAAGGGTGGAGAAAGCTAATCTTGTTCTTAAGGTACAAAATGTGCTTTAAGCTCATATCATTTGATTCCCTTCAAATCCGGTTATGAAACTTTGTTTCCTAGCTTATAATCTTCATCTTAACATGATTATTCAGTTGGTATATCACGAGCTTCATGGTCTAACCAGATCCAAGCCAAAAACACCATTTTTGGCATTTTAATCAAGGTAAAGATTAGCCATCTTCTAATATGAGTTATACCAGTTTAAAGCTTGGTTTTAGTAGCTCTTTTGATGATCTTACCTACTGTAATTATAGGCCGAAGACAACTTATACATACCTTGGTATTCTAAGGTAAATCTTACCTTAAAAATTACATTAAACACTTCATAGGTTAGATCTTGCTTGGAGACTAACCATGCTTTAATACTGTGTAAAAACATGTAAATGATGCTGTGGAAACTTTATCCTAAGCAGGCCGTGGCCAAACAAGGCCTTAATTAGGCAAAAACAAGGTATAAATCACTTAAACCTTCACTTGGTATATTAATATGTAATTATACATATATATATGTATGTGCCATGAGTGAACAAGGTTTATAGGTCTTTTTTGACCTTAGGTGATTAAGGAATGATTTAATAAATTTTATATCGAATAAATAAGCATAATTGTCAAATTTAAGACATTATGTGGAAAATTGGTAAATAAGGAAAATATGTGTAAGGCCGAGAGTTTATAGTACTTTTGGGCATTTTATGTGTAATTCATTTTATAAGCTAATGTTGTAATAAGGCCATGTACATTAGGCCATTTTAATTTAAGTTTAAAGCTTATTTATTTAAGTTTATGCTTATACAATTAAGTTGGGGTCAAACGGTAATTAACAAAATAAAGCCGTGGGCTTAATTTAGAGGAACTTAGAGTTTTTAAATGAATTTAATAAAAATTATAACATTTTATAAAGATTTGTGACAAAATTGTAAAAATAAGAAAACTATAGGTTATACTTGTAATTACGAAAGGTTTGGGTCCAATTTGGTATTAGATGTCAAAGTGACTATATAGGAGTCTTGGACAAAGTTTGGAGAATTTAAGGAATTAAGATACTACTTATAATAAGATAGTTATTAATTGTAAAGATTTATAAGATTTGGGGTGATATTGTTATTTCCGAAAACTAGGGGTACAAATGGAGTTTAGTACAAACCTTAGATTATTACTGTTTAGAATTTTAGAAGTTGATTTGGGTAAATTTGGAGTTTATATGAATTATCTAGGTATATTATAAGATATTTCAAACATTGTTACAAATGGGTAACAATGTGGTAAAACCGAGATTTAGAGAAAATATAAGGTTAGTAATGATATTTATAACCTTTTGGTATAGTTTGGTAATTTTTGGAATTATATATTAGGTTTTATGAAGATATGTATAATATATAGTTTTGGTGATATTAGAAACTATATGTTATTAAATGGGGTAAATTGGTGAATATAGATAGTTAAGTGGTGGAAAAATTAAATAAGAATAGGCCATGGGTCTGTTCAGTCATTTTGAGGAAATATAACCAGGGTTTATAATTATGTTAAGGAATAAGGATTATAATATAAGGTATATATTATAAGTGTAACAATGGAATATATTTGGGGTTGATTTGTAAATTATGGAAGTTTAGGAGGATAATAAATACTGAGAATTTTAAGGGTTGTTTGTATTTATTAACAATATATAACTATAGGTTATAATTGTTTTAATGACTTAAATGTCATAAATATGTTATTAAACATAATATAACATTATATAAATTATGTGGTGAATTTTATAAATTTGAAATATAGGTGCTGTTCGGAAATAATACTATTTTTGAATGAAATTATAATATGGTTTTAAGTTATAAGAGTTATAACATTTATATATATAGAGGTATCATTAAAAAGAATGAAATATATTATAATGACTTACCATATAATAAATAGTCCTATGATGCATATATAAATAAATATATGTTATAGTGTGGAAAATATAATATAGTACAAAAACTATATATTACCACAATTAAAATGATATGAGATAAAGGGAAAGAATTATAAACATTGGATATGGAATTCTAATGTTAAGAGTGTACATGAAATAATAAGGATTTATATAATTCAAAGTATTTGTACATATGAATTATACAACATTACACTTGGAAAAACAAACCTTAGAAAAATAAATACTAAGGTGAGATGTATAATACATGATTAAGTATACATGCAATATAATGATAAACTATATCATATACAAGGTATATTAGACTACATGCGATAATAAACGTTTAAAGTTAAGTGTATTAACATACTCGACGTAACCACGCATGTGATATAGCGTTTTTCCTAAATCCCGAGTTAAACCGAAAACCCGACAAACGTTATTAGTTAACAGCGGGGAATAAACCGGGGTAGATTTATAACGGTACGGGGTGCCGTAGTGTATTGTTAATATGAGATGCTGATGCATAGTGTGATGCATATTAATAGATTGATTAGAGGCGTCTCGAGGATCTCCAGAGATTTTAGCTGATTCATACTCCACCGTAATACAATCCGGGTGAACGGTATGTTATTTATGTGGCTTGATTGTCTCTGAGGATTTCCTCAGTTCAGACATTGTGTGAAAATCTGTGATAAGATTGAATGTCTGCTTGTGTGAATTAATATGCTTGAGATGTATATTAATGCTGCTTATTATTACTGTTGAACGATAACAGTACAGTTCGTATATATGAACATATTATAAAACGAACTAGCGGCAATGATGCTATCTTATATGTGTAATATAAGGAACGTAAGTAAACGTTGTAGCATTAGGATAATAAGATATATATATTATCTGAGACTTGTATATGGAGCATTGGCCTTTTTAACGCCGCTCTCGTATCTAACACTAACATACTCAGGATGAGACTAACGACCTTAGTCTACTGTTAGGAAAATAGTAAAACAAATGCGATGGTATAGATCAGTTTATCAAGAGGATGTGGCTCTTACTGTGAACTGTGATCCATTAACGATACTAGGATACCGTGTGGTAACCGTAAGTATCTGGATAAATTTCCAACGGACTACAGATGGTTCGTAGGTCGGAGACTCTACCGCTGGAGTGGCTATTGCCGTGTTGACCCGCCATAGGCGATAGGTAACTTAGAGACACGTCGTTCTAACGAGGCGTTGTCATCAGGCGTGACTGAACAATTACGAACGACTATATTAGCTCGTACATTAGGCGAACATTATTTGGGCTTGTATGCCAGGGACAGGAATCCATACTTGTTTATAGTTCTCGTTGTTTCGCCTTGTTGTTCATTGGTTATGCTTTGTGATTATGTGGTATGTTGGTGATGTTGATTAAATGAGTCGTTGTACTCATATGTGTGTTGTGAATTGGATTAATTGAATCATTGTATTTATATTTATGTTGTGAGCTGGATGGGTCGAGTCGCTGTGCTCGTGTGTGGATTATAGTGGATTGTTTGGTCGAGCGAGTCGACGTACTCAACTATGAATTATTAAGTGTTTGTTGGATTGGAGTCTATGTACTCATATAAGCGTTGTAACGCTTTCAGTGGTATATTAAGATGCGATGTGTGAAGCCGGGGGCTTGTTAATTTTTGAGTTCACTGCAATATATTGTTGCTTTACAGTTATTATATAAAACTATCTCCATGAAAATGAATTGCATGCTCTCGACCAATAACTGAGGGTCTGAGGGGGCATGACGGTCTTGTAGTAACATACTCAGCAGGGGCTGATTCCATACCACAAACAAACATTTTTGCAGGTATGCAGCTTCCGGTGTCGACAAAGAGAGGACGCGCTGGGTAGTTTGATTACAGTCATTTAAACATGCACTTGCATTTTGATAAGAACCTAGAAACGTGTATAGGATTTGTGAATGTATTTTATATTGGTTTGGGAAGTTTAGATCTATCTCTTGTTGTCACTGGGGAAAATGTTTCGTATGTAAGAATGTATCAGTAAGCACGTTATTACTCGTATGGGCGAGTAAGAACGGTAACACCAGTAGTACAATCGTTGAGATTACCGCTGCGAATATAAAGTTAATTAAGTTGATTAGGAGAATAGAGTATGGGTGTTACAGTAGACTTGGGCATTGAATGAAATAGGACCTCCACTAGTCCTAGGTGAATAAAACAAGCTAGAACAAGGCAAAAACAAAGCCCCATGAGTAGTAATTTTCGGCCATGTAGAAGAAGTGGTGGAAACATGATTTTTCTTACATATCTTTACCTTAAGAGGATGGAGAAGCTAATGCACCCTCCAAGCTTATTTTTCCCCTTCAATGGCGATTTCCATGGGTCCAAAATGAGGCTTTTCAAATTTTGAAAAGATAGAAAGCTAGAGCTTGAGCTAACTAAGATTAATATGTGTTAGTTTTTGATTTGGAGCCAAAATGAGCAAGTATGGACAAAGCAAGGTGAGGCAACAATGGAGGCTGCTTGGAACGGTTTGGAACAGAGAGAAGAAGTAGAAAATCGGTGGAGAAGAAGAGAAATGAAGAAGAGAGGAGAGAGGTGAGCTAAAAGGAGATATTTGTTTATAAAGCAATAGTACTATTCTCTCTTTACTCTTCTTTTCCTTTATTGCTTAGTCATGTGGTGACTCCCCACATCAAAACCGGCCACCCCCTTAATAACCAAGATATTTATGGTCTTGGTTGACCAACTAATTGACTTATGTGACTAAAACTTAAACTAGTCACCATTTGGCACTATCACAAACTAGTGCACATATTTGTGAAATTTTGGTTTCCCATTGATTTAGACTTCCTAATGTGATACTAATTAGCACACATGTTGATTAGGTGTAATTATGGGCATTTAGCCACTCAAAACCCATTTCTCAGACAATTTCTCAAAAAGGTGCTTTTAGGAGTCTTAAAGCACATTTTGTGTTTAAGCTTGTTTTGAGCTTGGTTTTCTTTGGTAATTGATTTAACATGTCCATTAGCATGTTAATAAAGTTTTATAATGGTATTTGGGTGCTAATCAAAGTCACTCCAAGTTAAAGCATTTTTGCTTAAATTGCCCTTAAGGCATTTTCTTGTGTTTTCCTTGGTTTAAATTGTCTACCAATCTTTCTAAGGCATATTTTAGCCTTACTACATCATAAATTGATGTTTACTTAGAATACTTAGGTTTGGGGTATTTCAATCAACCCCCTTAAAAGAACTTTGTCCCCAAAGTTCCCATGCATCTTATCTTATTAGAATACATGTCTTACCTCATTCCATAGATCAAATAGATCATACTTATGTATACTTAAACTCATTGAATCATTAGATCCACCTTATGCTTATACTTAAATATCACAACATGCTTAAGCAAGTATAGCACTCAAAATTTTCTTGTTCCTTTTTGATGATTAAAACAATCACATAATTTTCATCGTATTCTCCCATGTCACCGGTCCGTAGACAAAGGCACATTCGTCCACGCCACCATGGGCCAGAATACAAAACAACTCTGTTCTCCCCATGTCACCGGTCCGAAGACAAAGGCTCATGCATCCTCGACTTCATGGGCGAGACTCAGTAACAAGGAAATCCTTTTTACGAGGTCAAGTGAGGGATAGTTCCCTGTATTTGAAAATACAATCAACTCCGATTTTGTTTATCCTAAAGCCTCTATCCATAGTGTGATTTAATTATGACCACTGGTAGGGAGTTTCAGGAATCATCCAACCCTGATGTGATCAGCATCAGTGTTGAACTATCCCTCCACCCCAATTTGTGTTCGGTTTCCCTTGATCCCTAGAAAATCAAGTTCCACCTCCCACGTCATTTTCAAACATCATATAATTCACTCATTTCCAATTTTCTAGCTTTTTAGTCTTTCTAGTCGTGATCATTACATCTCCAAAGTGTGGACTCAGTCCAACAAACATTCCTAGTTCATCTCTTAGTGATTACCTCCAGACTCTCATTCTACTAAGTTCTATATCAATCTCATACCAATTCTCACCATCTTATACCTCATAGCATTCCTATTTCCTACCTCTACTTATATCGAGTAATATCTCATAGTGTTATCTTATTCTTATCTCACACATAGATTCATATCAACTCATATCTCATGTATTCCTTATTTCTTAATTCTCCTTAATCCTCCTCACTAATTCTCTTAACTTGTACTCACATCGGAGTAACAAGATAGGTACTAATATGTATGGCATTCGCATATTTTGTGCGCAATAACCATAATTAATCTTAAAATGTTTATACAAAACATATTCTCAAATTCTTTTTGTGTTACCACAGTAGTTTATGTTCTTAGTACATAAGCATACGCTAAGCGGTTTTCGCGCTAACCCCCCTTAAAATGGATTACGCCCACGTAATCAACATATATCATCCTTGAACATAAGTTCAAGATGTCTAATTCTCACCAGCTTCTAGCTTCCATGTCATCTATCTCGCTTATGATTCGATCAGAGGGTCATAACTATCCAATGACTTAGTCTCGGCATCGAGGATTCTTAACGGTATTATACCATATTCTTAACTTAGTTGGTCTACCTCAAAGGTACTGATCTGCTAGCTTCCGTTGCACAACTCTGATAGTCTTAGGCTTAACTGCCTCGCTTATCCTTTTATAGTATTGTATATCTTCCTCCTGCGTGCTTATGGTTTAGCACTAAAGGTCCCTCAATGGTCACGTTATCTTTTATATACACGGCCTTGATGAGGTGCTCGTCTATCAGTCTTCTTGGAGATCTAGTTTGTATTCTTAGTGTTTTCTCAAGTGTCTAAATGTTCTTTCCATCTGACCTTTGGTCTGAGGATGAGATTCTTAATCTGAAAACTACTGTTATTGCTTATTGCGATTTAGTTTATATCTTTACATCTTAAGACATGTCCAAGTCTGTAATAACAATCCATGCTCTTAGCACTTCATAGTCCTTAATTATTGTTCGTCTGATTCCTTTGTGTTGTGGGTTCAAATGGAATTCTTCTCTTCGGCTGTTTGCGGTAGTAGCTGCTCTTGCCTGATCTTGCGTCTTTGTCCATGGTACGGAGTCGACTACTTCCGTGTTCCTTACACCACTCGTCTACATGCATGGGGTACCTTACTGGTACATTACTACTTACCCGACTAACTCATAAATGAGCGTGTCAGCCTGCAAGCCCCATTGGGGTGCAGTCGTGGTAGTTGGCCTTTACCATGTTGCCCATTGATGGAGCAACTATTTACTCATTTACTCTAACATCTTATCTTATATTCAATCCCTTCTTGGTGTAAACACACTGGGAGTTCTCTAATCTCGGTGTTTGGCGGTTGTCATACCGTGCTGTAAAATGGTTATCTCTTAATATGAAGATGTTCTACTTCAATTTCAGATTCGTATATAGGCTAATTTCTCTCACATTCCTTCATCCTTTATGATGTTATTTACCTTGTAATTTAACCGGTTACTGAAGAAGTCATCCGCTGAATCACAAGCTCCCCTGAGCATTGGTCACCTGACGTGCCATAATGTGCACTCACAATGTTTATCTCTGACGATTACTGATTCTTAAATCCTGGGTGTTGGACATGGGGTCTGTCTCTGCAGCCATCCTTATTACCCAAGTGTGTCTGGTATGTTCTAAGGTAATCTCAAGGTTTACAGTTTTCATTTTCTAACGAAAGTGTATTGCATCTCTAATAAGTGAAAGCCCTTTTTGAGGGGTTTATTCCCACTCATGGCCACACAACAAGGAGAGGTATACCCACCCTAAAAGGCATGGTTCGTTCTCCACCCCTGCCAATGTGCTATCTCATTATTCTCATTGGTGCCTTTTACTGGCAATATTTTCCACAATCTAAGTTATAGGTTTGGTAACTGTTCATTTCTACGAATTGTAGTTCCTTCGTGGCTTAAATAAGCTCTCTTACAACTTACTGCGCCTCGGGCTCTGATGTGGTTAGCATCCTTGGCTCGTAGGCTCTTTGTTTAATGTCTCAGTTCATTACTTGTACTCTTACCCATCTGTAGGTCATCCTTGTAGGTTTTTTTTTTCTTTGAACACTACCCACCGTTAGGTTACATATTAAATGTAGTATCGGGTTTCATGGTAAGTTGCTGCATCCTGCTTCCTGCTATGGAAGTTTATTCAGGTGATCTGAGGTTACTTAGTGTCCTTGAAAATACTGTCATTTTACTAGACTTATGTCTTTTAACAATCAAGGTTAGGTTCGTATTAGGCGTTTGCCTTATGGTGTCCAAGTTGGATATCATCCTGTCAACTTATACTTCCATCTCAACGCTTCGTTCAACTTCCGTTGACTACGCCTCCTATTGATGATCAATCATACTTGGGTGTTAATAAGTTAGACAAACAGTATTAACTGTCATTCATCAGTTTGTTCGGCTTGACTATGCCCGCTCGGTGGGGGTAGTCCTCTGAGCTTTCCTTTTCCAGGGTTGTACGACTTTAATCCTTAGTAGGTTATAGCTTACGTTTATTTCTTTTATCCTTGTTTTCAGGGTTTTCCAACATCTTCATTGAAGAATGTTGTTATTGGTATTCTTAATGGTCACTCTGGGAGTCTTATCCCGTTTTCGTTGGAAGTCGTTGCTTCAACAGTCTCAATCGTATCTTATAATACATCCCTTGTATGTTATTGCTTACATAGTGTTTTGTTCGGATTATTGAGCGATCTCTTAAGTTCTTCTCTTTGAGATCCGGGTTTGGTGTTCTTACCATACTGTCGGTTGTGGTTGTCGTAGTAGGTTGTACTGTTGCTAATATTCATATGGTTTAGTATTTTGTCCAAGTTCAGCTCCCGGCTGACTGGTGTGTCACCTCATCTCATCATGGTCAGGCTGTCAGGCCTTTCCAAGGTCTCATTCTTCCGTTCTTATGGATTTGCAATCCGGTATTGAAATGTACTACAACTGTAGTGTGCTACTGTTTCGCCATGATGGCTTTCTGTGTAGCTTAACCGTGGTAGCACTTGCTATGGCAAGTGCGCCATGCAAGATGAGCTTCCGGTACCGTGTGAGTCGGTAGTGGTACTTCCACCTAGTTTCCATATTTGGTAGTCCTCGGGACTCCTTCGATGTTCTCTTATTTAGGATAACTTGCCATCCGGCAGTTTCCTGGTTATTTTGACAGTATTGTCAATTGTCAGGGTGTTCCTCTTTTTGAGGGAACCCCCTGTTACTTACTTATGTCTTAATCCTCGCTCCCGTCTTCACGTATTTTGTCATGATTACTAAGTAATGGTTCTCCCTTAGGCACTACATCGTAGTCCTATTCCGGTATACAGTAGTACACGTTCTTATTGTCGCCTGCACTATGTCGGCCAGGTTTTATAACCTTCCTCATTGTATGGGGTTCGGAGTTCCCGTTTCTAGCTAGTCCTTCCAGTAATCTTAACTCTCATGCTTGGTCTCATTCGGACCACTGTCCGGCACTCATGTCGCTTATCATTTCCTCATCCATTCCACTAGTAATGCTTTTCTTATCATTGGTATTACGGTGTAACTCGACTGCGTAGCATGTCGACCCATGTTGCCGGTAATTACCGTTCTCTTACTGGTAAAATTCTGTTGGCAGCGCCTATCTCCACGTTGCGCTCCAATTAAAAGGTCCAAGTTCCCATGAACTGTTGTTCAACAAGATGTTTCTCGTATTGCTTACTGTTAACTAACTACCAGATCAGGTTTTTCCCGAGTAAGAGAAGGCTTTCTTCTCTCTGGTGTTTGTTCCCCATATTCAGGGTTAGGGATGTGGAGGGGGGTCTAGGTACTATGGATATCCGGTAAACACCGGGAAGTCCTAACTAACGCACCTCTCACTCTATCTCTCAACCCTTAACCCATATCTCAAACTCAACCTCAGTATTCTCCTAAGTTCGGTAATTCTTGTCTTCAGAGCGTAACTATGCTCTGATACCACTTTTGTAACACCCCATCTCGATCCAATCGTGGTTATCACAAACTTATCACCATATATACAAACTCTGCAGCGGATTCAAATACATTCCAGGACCTTGCCACGGTTTGACTACAGAATATACCGAACATTAGTACATACCAATCTTAACCAAATACATATCCTTCTTACAATCCCCTCACATCCTATACATCTTACTAACTCAAAATGCCATACGAGTGTACATGCACAACTCGTAGGCCACACTTAACCCGTAACGCTTGTACCCCATCCTACTCTCATGACGGCGCCTCCTGACGTTCACCTGTGTAGTAAAAACAGCCCCCAAAGGGGGTCAGCACGAATGCTGGTACGATCCTCTCATGGCCCCCAAGCTAACGTGGCTACAACGACTAATTGTCGATAGCATGGAGGTTGATTAGATGCACAACATAATAGAAGGTGAAATAAACAACAAACCAATTATGAACAATCAAAGTTCAAACATAATGAACGACTTAAATGCGTTCCCTTAATTAGTGAGTCAATTACTTCACTCCTTAAGTTACGTTTCCTTTTAATCTTAGTCCATTCTTATCTTACCTCAATCTTAGTCTTATCTTAGTCTTAGAAAACAACCATCCTTTATAAAGGAATAGATGTAGCTTACCTCAGTCTTATAATACAAACCATCCTTTAAATAGGAATGGTTGCAACTTATCTCAAACCTCATCTTGATCTTATGATACAAACCACTATTTAAATAGAAATGTTTGTATCTTACCTCAATGTTTATTTTGTCGGGTCAAAAGCAACCCTAGCCAATGAGCTATTAACTCCATTGGTTGAATAAACAACTTATCTTATAATTTAGGATTTAGGTGATCCTACCGCACCATCTTAATGCCTCCTACCTTGGACTGTATGTCCAATGTAGCTGAGTCGGCAACCGACCCTAGGCAACAAGTCCGAGGACAAGTCCTTAAGCGGAAGACGGATCTGCTTTAGATACCGACCCCTTTATTCCTTAGCATGCATGACCGAAGTCAGTCCCGGGTTCCTCACCCCCCCTTAAGTTCCAGTTAGTAGAAGTCTCAAGACAATGTTTGTTGGTTAACCTCTTTCGGTTTATAACAAACTAATATTAGGGAGCGTTCCTTAGTCTCACTCAATTCCTTACTAAACGTTGGATAGTAAGTTCTCACGGTAAGTTGTGTTAGTTTTCAAACATCACACAACAATACAATAAACATAATGTTCCGGTTGCATGCTTTATCTTGTTTAGTGAGCACACAAAAACAAATAGCACACAAGCCGAGGGACACCTCGTTAGCAAGCAGGTCACAAGAAGAACTGTACCGTTCACCGTCGACTGTCCCGTAGTTTTAAATTCTCCGCCGGGTTCCAAACTTTCAAGTCCTAAAATTCATCCAACTTAGATTATTAATTATTTGCGCGTTACTTAACTTATTTAACTTACTTAACCCTTAATAATCCCCATCTAATACCTCTTAAGATTACAGCTCAATCTTATAACTTAACCTTAAACATGTAAGCTTATACTTAACTTAGTCCCTTAGGTCTTTAGGTTTTCTAATCATCATTGCCCTCATAATGGTGTACCATTAACACCATCAAGCATCCTTAAAATTTCCTTCTTTTTTTTTTAAGTGTTAAGGGTCGTCCGACCCACCGTCCGACCCAACCAACTGGGTCGGCCCATTCCAGTAACTCTCGGGTTGCAAAATTCTACTTCGTCCACCCATATCCGACCCAAGTCCCCTGGGTCGGACCATCCCCGAAACATTACGGGTGACTTAACAGAGGACATCCGACCCATGTCCGATCCAACCAACGGGTCGGACCAGTCCAGAACAAGCCCAAAATTGTCCAATCTTCTCCAAACTTTTCCTCAAGCCTCCTAATGTGTTCTAACATCATTTAGACACTTAAAATACTCCTACTCATGGATCAACTCACCTCCAAATTCCTTGATCATTATTCAAGTTCTTACTAAATCCTTAACACTTATAACTTAATTCCTTACACCTCCAACATGTAAATTTTCGCCTAAACTTAACTAACCAAAGTGTTTCCTTCCCACCAACTTGACTACTCCTCGAACATCATTAGTCATCCATCTTTCCTTTGCTAAACTCTCCAAGGTTGTCTTGCATCTCCATGCACAAATATATCTCCTTTCCATTTGTTACACATCATTCCTAAAATCCTAAACATACCTATACATTTCTTTTCATCCTCTTAACACCTTAGCCTTGTTCTTCGTATACCTTTACCATGCTACACCCTCCTTAAACATTTCATCTTACTTACTCGATTCACTCACCTTTCTCATGATCTTACCCTCTTACACATTCTTAGCCTCTTTCCTTGACAATTTACAACATTCTCTTACAATTCTTTCTTCCATCACCCTAGTCCACTCATTACCATCCAACTAGAACATTATTACCACTACTAGCACCTACACCTTCACCACTTACACAAGCTACCAAGATCTCTCATTGTTATATCCACAAGTTCATACCTAAATCACCTCAAGACATTATACCCCATTTCCTCTAGATTTTTGCTCAAGTCTTAACATTCCTCATACCATGATCTTGGTGTGTGTTTAATACACCCCCTAAACTCTAATTTCTCCTAGACAATTCTAGGTCATTCTAAACCTCAAGAACTCCTTGGATAACTCGTTTCCACTCAAATTCCTTTTAATGATCCCTAGTAAACCCTAGGTCATATCAACTCACAACCACCACTTAAACACTTCGTTTTCTACTTAAATTTCGCCATAGCTTCTCTAGTATATTATCATGCCCAAATGCATTGTTTTCCTCATTCAACCATCTCACACACCTCAAGTCCTTATCATATTTTCTCATACAATCAACTCATTCATAATAAACTCAATATAGTGCAATAATCTTAAATTGCATAGCACTAAGGCTCTTAAATGACATGGCTCTTAGGCCCTTAAATGACATGAATTTAAACACTAAATTTCCCACATATAAAAGCTTCCAACCTGCAAATACACCCATCAATCTCATAGTAGTTATAATGCTCTTAAAAATCCACCTTAAACCTATCTTACCAACTCATTCCCATTGACTACTTAGTCACAAGTTCACAAGCTTGTTTAAATTCCTTTTTCCTAGGTTATATAACTCATTACTTAATGTAAGCTTTAAGCTACATTAGTACTTATCTAATATCAATATCACCCCTTAAAACTTAAACCATCATTAGGTAAGCATTTTACCTTGTTTTTCCAAGCTTATCTTAACTTCCTCCTTTAGACCTTCTTCTTGATGAATCTCGGCCACCCATTAAATTTCCTTTGCCAATGTTCTAATCAATATTCAATGACTCACATGAGTGCTAAACAATACACCAACCTTAAGGAATGAAAACCTAGGTTAAAAATGTGTTCTAAGGTATAAAAGTTGATGATTACCTTTGAAGTCTCAAAGTAGACTTGGGCATTGAATGAAATAGGACCTCCACTAGTCCTTGGTGAATAAAACAAGCAAGAAAAGGCATAAAACAAAGCCCCATGAGTAGTAATTTTCGGCCATGTAGAAGAAGTAGTGGAAACATGATTTTTCTTACATATTCTTTACCTTAAGAGGATGGAGAAGCTAATGCACCCTCCAAGCTTATTTTTCCCCCTTCAATGGCGATTTCCCATGGCTCCAAAATGAGGCTTTTCAAATTTTGAAAAGATAGAAAGCTAGAGCTTGAGCTAACTAAGATTAATATGTGTTTTTAATTTTTGATTTGGAGCTAAAATGAGCAAGTTATGGACAAAGCTAGGTGATACAACTATGGAGGCTGCTTTGAACGGTTTGGAACAGAGAGAAGAAGAAAAATCGGTGGAGAAGAAGAAATGAAGAAGAGAGGAGAGAGGTGAGCTAAAAGGATATATTTTGTTTATTAAGCAAATAGTACTATTCTCTCTTTTCACTCTTCTTTTCCTTTATTTGCGTAGTCATGTGGTGACTCCCCACATCAAACCGGCCACCCCCTTTAACCAAGATATTTATGGTCTTGGTTGACCAACTAATTGACTTATGTTGACTAAAACTTAAACTAGTAACCATTTGGCACTATTCACAAACTAGTGCACATATTTGTGAAAGTTTTGGTTTCCCATTGATTTAAACTTCCTAATGTGATAATAATTAGCACACATGTTGATTAAGGTGTAATTATGGGCATTTAGCCACTCAAAACCCATTTCTAAGACAATTTCTCAAAAGGTGCTTTATGGAGTCTTAAAGCACATTTTGTGTTTAAGCTTGTTTTTTTAATACCCCGGATCTAAAATGGCGATTAAATTACTCTAATGTGATTATTAAGGGCCTAATGGTGCCTAGAGAGTATTGGTAAAAAGAATAAAACCAAAAGAAAAGAGAAAATGCGTAAGACGCGAAAAACGCAAAAACGCGCATTAAATGAGTTATAAGAGATGTATGATCTCGTTAGGGTCCGAGATGGATTCCTAAGGCTTAGTCAAGCCTAATTTGTATACGGGAATAATTCCCGAAGAAAACGGATCCAAATAATGGATTAAAATGCTAACGGAGTTTTATAGCATGCTTTTCGAGGAACCCCGAAAACGCAACTTTAAGTGGCCAAACGGACCCGTAAAATTATAGTTGATTAAATAACTATAATTTAGTATTAATGGAAGCTTAATAACCATTAAAAATAAAGAAAGAAAAAAAAATCCAAAAAACGGGCCCGGTTGGTGAATAGTGCCAAACCGGGTAATTAAACGAGCGTTTCTTGTATAAAAATCGAAAACACCCGGGACAGTCCAGTAGTAGGGCCGGTTTTATTGGGATTTAATATCCCTCTCTCACAACAATTAAGTAATCAATTTTCTATTAGTCACAAGATGACAAAAAATAAAGTAGAGTGTGTGAATAGTGAGGAAGACTTTACCCATCCCTCTCTCTGATTCCCCACACTCACGTTTTATTTCTTCCCACCAGAGACTCCCTTCTTCATTCTCTGTTACGATGGCGATTTGCCCTTCCCCAAGCAGCTCGCTTCTTCTTCTTCATCTACAAATTCTAAAAACAACTCCAAATCGTAAAATAATCCCACCATGAGACTCCTCTCTTCTTGGGGGTCACTCCCCACTTTTCAAAATTCCAAAAGCTTGCACTCGACCTCCATAGAAGTAGCTCCGACTGAAGGTCCAAGCTGCTCATTGTGAGCTAAAACAACCCTTTGGTTGTTTGAGGTAAGAAATAAGTCCAAACCTCTCCATTTCTAGCCTTTCTTTAGTGTCAAAAATTCCAACGTTGAACTTCCTTATTCTTCCATGTCCAGCCGTTTCCATTGGAAAGAAAGGTGCTAGAGTTCTACTTGTTTGCTTCTAAACTCTCCATCCAAAGATTCAAAGGTAATCTCCCAATATAAACACTAATCAACTCTTGTAAATCCTAGGGTTTGATTTGAAAATTGGGAACTCATTTGCCTTGCTGTGTAACCCTTAGTGTGTGGAAGCATGGCCGATTGGACAAGAACAGAGAGGAAGAGAGAACAAGGAAAGGAGGAAAAGAAAAGAAACAAAAAAAAAAAAACTAGCAAGGTAATGAACTAACCGTGGGTTGTTTTTGTTCTCTGTAAACCGATTTTTGAATGTAAATAAATAACCATGAACTAGTGTAGTTTTGTACTACAATATTGGTTGTTGAATGAGGAAGTTTTAATGCTGTTTGGGGTGCAAAACAAACTTAGAAACTGAGCTTGTATTGTGGATAACAGAGGGGAAATTAATGTGTTGCTGTAAGGATTTTATGCTTATATAACAGGGATGTAAACTCAGTTTTGTGAGCTGTTGTATGTGGTGAGAATGCTTGGGAAGTGGTAAGTTCTGTCAAAATTGGTCTAAGAAACTAAGGCCTTGATTGTGTAAAAACGTGGAGTTAGAATGGTGAGAAAGAAAGGATAGAAAACTTCAACAGAAGCAAGATTGAGAAAACTGTAAAGAGGGAAAAATTACAGTGAAATGAGTTATTTGTAACAGATGGATGTATGGGTAGTTTAGGTTAGTTTTGAATTCCCAAACAATGTCAAAACATGCTAGAATACATGTAGGAAGAGTGGGGAAGAGTTATCATAAGCTTGAAGTTGAAACCAAAGCAAAAACATACTTATTTTTCAAACCTGCAAGTGGTCCGGGTCTGTAACTAGGACAGAAACCCGGACCAGTGTCAAAATAAGGCAGAAACGTGTAAAACTGAAGTGGTCCGGGTTTATAAACCAGGACTCAAACCCGGACCACCCCTAAATTGCACCAGAGAGTTTAAACCGTGTCTGGTCCGGGTTTGTAAACCAGGACACAAACCCGGACCAGTGTAAAAATGCAACAGAATGTGTTCTAAGTTTGTCCTAATGATGGGGAAGTGAATGGTAATGGTTTTAGATGATGTTTAGGCCTTGTTTGGTAACTAATAAGGGTCCTAAGAAGTATAAACAAGTGTTGGAAGTAAGTGAGAATTAAGAGCCTAAATTGACAAGAGTAAAACTAAGTGTAACGGGAGTAATATTTGTTTACCTACCGTAAGCATTAATGTTAATAGAATCACTTGATATGTGATTAGTGATTCGGGAGTGAGATCCGAGGAACGAGTGGTGACCGGTAAAGTAAATCCATGGTGAAAGGTATGATTTTCTCATGCCCCGTATGCTAACCGAGTTACTCTGATTTGTGTGTTTGTGTGCCGGCTTAATCAAGATTAAAGCATGTAAATAATCCCTTGTTTGATTATGCATGTCCTATTGTATGTTGAATGAACTAACATACTTTTATGCCGGTGTGGTCTAACATAGTGCCTAGACCGACTCATAGTGAGTATTGATGGACTAGAAACCCGTAGATCGGGTAGTCTCACAACAATGGAAATATGCAAACACACATAAGCTATCGATTAAAGTATAACGATAAGGTAAACATATGAACTCTCTAGGATGTGAGGAGATTTACGGGATGAGTAAATACCCAATAATGGTTAGAAAACCTTATTGAAATAATCCACGAAATAATATGAGTGGAGAGATAAATGAACCTCCATCGAGAGGATTGAAGTTAGTCCAATAATGTGAACATATAGGAAAGGTAGAAGAGACCCAGGGACTGTGTAACTCCCTAGAGATATGGTTGACCTCCTATATGAGATTTTATCGGTATAAGAAAATAACCGAAAGTACGAATAAATGAAATGTAAGGGTAACTCTTAAAACCTAAGATTAACCGAACTTGAGGAATGTTCCCAAAGTTATTACAACATCAAGAATGATGCTTCTAGACTAACATACATAATATTATTATAACTCCGAGAGAGGAGTGTATGGAATGTGAGTAGTCTGAGAGTATTCAGACCTATGTAAAAGAGATAGAACTAAGAGAGAATTCCGGGAGCTAGTTGAACCTTCCCACCATGCTAGACCCAGAGTAGGGTCGAAACCGGGGAAGTAAGACTACGCTTGAGGGCCACGAGTTTTGGCTTAAGTATGTATTTAGAGTAACAAGCGTGACGTAGGAGACCTAGTGTCTCGAGAATCTACAAGAGCTTGAGTATTAATAACCCAAGAGAGTGGGTGAGATAAAGAGTAATAACCCAAGAGTGTGGGTGAGATAATAAGTATAAGTAACCCGAGATAATGGGTAAGTACATGTATGAGTAACCCGAGAGAATGGGTGAGTATAAGTATAAGTAACCCGAGAGAGTGGGTGTGTATTTGAATGAGTAACCAAGGCACAGTGAGGTATAACCCTCAAGGCCTAAGAGTAATGAAACAACTAACAACCTTGTCATGTTAGTTAGGGGTTGTATTCCATGATTGATTGTCGAATCCTTGTGTAGTGTACATATATAATGTATTACTATTTGCATGTTGATTGAATTAAAATGAATCTCCATGCTCTCGACCAAAAGTAGTCGGCGTACCGCGGTTAGCACGCGGTATATGCGAAATTCATATTCAGCGTAAGCTGACCCCCTAGGGGGAACGTTTTTAGTGTGCAGGTACTTGAATGACCACCGTTCGAGAGAGTAGGACGGGGACTGCTGTGTAGCATGGGTAGTTAGATTGTAATTACTTATGCATTTGAATGAGGTGTAAGTCCGAGTATGTTATCGGCATCCGTATGTTGTAGACTCGGTATAGTAAAGAAATGAATTGAGTATTGTATTTGTATGAAGTACTCGGTTGTTCCGTTCATCAGACCGTTACGGTATGTAAGAAAGGCCTGGTTAGCCACATGGGTGGCTAACGGCGTTGTTTCACCCCTCGTTGTAATTAGTGTTCCGCTGCGTGAGTAGGAGTAATTAGTGACGGTTTAAGAGATAATGACGAGATTAACGGTTGGGGTGTTACAAAAATGGTATCAGAGCGAAGTATCGCTCTGATGACTGGAAATACCGAGCTTAGGAAATATGAGTGAGTTAGGAATTAGAGACTTAGGGCTAAGGGTTGAGTGGTACGTGAGAGATGCGCTAGTTAGGAACTTCCAGTATGATCTGGATACCTACAATACCAAACCCGCCTCCACAACCCCCGCATTAAAAGCTCGGGAAAGAACGCCAGAGAGACGGGGAAACCCAATCTGGCAGTTGTTAGCAATTTTAAATGAGAACCGGAAATCTCGGAGACGGATCCCACTGGAACGACAATAACCGCACGTAATGGCGAGAGATCGAGAAATCCTAATCCCAGGAGACCGAAATCTGTGGCAGCATGGGGCGACATGCTAACAGTCGCGAGAACCCAGCTGGCCAAACAGCAGCGGGAAAGCAAGCACCAACCGTGCAACGAAGCGGATTCATTAAAAGTAACATGAACCGGAATATATGTCTACGGACCGCCATAGTTAAGCAATACCATCATCAGCGGTATACTAACCACTAAAGAACTAGTCAAGGGTAGGCACACCCACCCTGCCACACCCGAGAAGGGCGCAATACCTAACGGGCATAGCTCAGGTAATTACAACACATCTACGGGATATACCCGACAGGACTACTGAGTAGTGCCTAAATGACTTATACCTCGGTAACCACAGTAAGACGTGGGAACGAGCAACGAGGTAAAGCACAGAACTAAAGTAATTAAGGAACTCCAAGATTGGAGAGGCACCTAAATGAATGACAGTCATGTCAAGATGAAGGAGAAGCAGCTCTAAGGAGTAGTTATCCAACTAAGGATAAGGAAGAGCCGACAAGGCTACCAAATACAATATGAACAGTACCGTGACCGGTATGAGTTAACCTAAAAACCGCCTGTACCGCGCACTTGCCACGGCAAGTGCAGTTATAACGGGGCCGTTAAGAGGAATCTTAACAAGCAAAGAATACTTAGCAAGGTACCAAGACGGCGGGAGAAGCCAATATAGCACCATAAACCTTAAGAATTTGAAACAAGCCTCGAAAAGGCCTAACGGCCTGATCATTGTATTAAGCATACCAGTCAGTGAGAAGCTAGACCTGGTAAAAGCAACCGGCATTGAAATGCCGTGAAGATTTTATTTTCAAAACTCAAAAATTTTCATTCAAACATAGAATTTTTCAAAAACCCCAGATTTTAAAACTAAACCAGAGAACCACGGTAAGTCATCATAGGACGATATAAGAGGAGTTGGCGACATAATACTTCACCTAGGCGTGTGACCGACACTACGGTGTACTAAACGTGACATGGAACGACCGCACTCCGAAGGAGCTTGCGGGCCTGACAGACCAATTATGAGTTAGTTGGGTAAGTGGTAACGTATCAATAAGATGCTCCATGAATGTATACAAGTAGAGTACGGAACACGGGAAGTAGCCACTCCATACTACGGACGAAAGAGCCAATTCAAACCAACACCGTTGGACACCTCGAATGATCGAAGGACACAGAGAAGCTTACCAAGCTAAAGGAGTCACGAGTCCAGTAAGATGACGAACCTAAGGATATAACGTTAAGAGGTGTGACAAGCACAGAGTATTAAATAAAGACATTGGATATGTCTCATAAAGTACATAATAACTGGAAAGAATACCCAGTGTAAACAATACGGCGAATGCCTAAAGTGAACATATTAATGTTCGATAAACGGGATAGAATTCCCATAATATACTTCACTGAAGAGAATAACGACCTGACCAAGAAGGTAAAGGAAAGTACCAATGGTCTACCCAAGAATGGGAGACATTACAACCCTAACGGGATAGTTCGAGAAATACATAGCCGCAAGGCGAAGTCGCAACTAAACATACCCATGAGTTCAAGCCAGATGTAATGGCGTAACTCAGTAACACCCAGGAGCAATCCGTCAAGGGTGCCGGAATCAACAGTAGTTGAACAAAACATCGTGTTGAGAACACAAGTGTTAAAGCGGACACTCGGGAAGAACCCGAAGGTCTTACGTAACACGGGATACCCTAAATTGCCAAAGGGCATGAATTAATATCGAGATACTTCAGGGCCTTCCATGTCACGGAAGTGTGGTGAGACAACCATATCTAAGAGCCCAGCAATGCCTCTAAACCATTTAATGGTATATGCAGAAGTAGAAACTTGTATAAAACCGCACAGAGCATGACTCGAGGCAATGTGGCTAGCAAGCCGGTAAAAAAAAAAAACTACCATTCGTAGATTTAAACGTTGCAAAACTTATGCATAAAGGCATAAAAAGGAGCAGTGGACAATGAACCGCTATCTTAGAGTGGAGACCCCACTTGTTATTATGGAGCCTATGGAGCGGTACTTGCGTGAATCCTCCAGAGAAAGGCTACCACCTAAGTATGTAATGTGAACCGCTAAAGCGGTGTAGTGAAACCTGAGCATGTGTATATTGCCAAGGAGTATATGAACAAATAGAATGTAGAAAGGCTTTGATAGCAATGGAAGGAAACCGAGAGAGCAATCGGTTAAGAAGTAAACACAGTATGTGTGCAATATGAATTGCAGAATAATCGATGCGCCATAAACGTAAAGAGTTAGAGTTGTATATCCAATTGAGCCATAGTATGAATGACGAGAATACATTAGCGGAAGCTAAAGTAGTAGCAGATGCCATATAAGCAAATGTTGTAATGAGTAGAGCATGACGCAGTAACAGATAATGATATGAAGTGATGAGGATATGTGGTAAAGGAGACATATTCATTCTATCTCATGAGAGATTTACGTCAAGGGTTTACGCTTCTGCACTCTGTATGAGAGTGTTTTGGTATTGCACTTATTCGGTAATGATTGAGTGGGAGAGTCAGGAATTGAGAAATGTCAACGAAGCCTGTTGAGGGAGAATCTAGAGAAATGACCGTGCGGCCGATGGCCAGAGATGCACGAAGAACGTGGGCAGTAACCCACAGGTCCCAGGACCGATGGATGGGTAAATGCATAGTAGTATGAAGAAGAATTCTTGTACAGAAACAAGTAAAAAACGTAATTCAGAAGCAAACTATTAAACGAGAGCACTACATGTAAGTAGCAGCTTGACCTCAACCGACAATAAGTCGGGAAAAACATGTGAATAATCACGAAGGTATACAGAGTTATACAAAATAGATTCCCAGAGAGCTGGAGAGAAAATCTATAACTCATCGAATTCGCATACGGTAAGAGATGCCTAGCGACGATTGAGAAACCTTTATTTCCAACACAAAGAGGGATAAAAGGGAGTATATAATACATTGAGAATACCAAAAGGGCGAGTTAAGCTCTGGTTATCAGGTCAC
Source organism: Limonium bicolor (assembly GCA_023374045.1). Classification (NCBI taxonomy): domain Eukaryota; kingdom Viridiplantae; phylum Streptophyta; class Magnoliopsida; order Caryophyllales; family Plumbaginaceae; genus Limonium; species Limonium bicolor. The sequence continues at coordinate 28,923 of JAIOTZ010000419.1, forward strand.
GCAGCAGAAGCTTGTGGACCGTAATTCAAAGGTTAAGTATACCTAGCAATTGTGAGTAGTTGGCTAATCCTAAATGCTCTGAAGCCTTAGAGGCTAGAACCAAACCCGGTTATGAGTTAATTAACCATATTGAAGTTAAAACACTTCATGATGCCTGAATTAGTGAACCAATGTTCAGTGATAACATATGGTATGTTACGCGGGCGTAACCCCTTTTAAGGGGGGTAGGGCGAGAAACCGCTTAAAGTATGTTTTACGTATAGGTGCGTAAACTACAATGTGCATGGCACAAAAGAAATTAATTTGATGATTGGAACTCATGTTACATAAACATGTCTACCCATTCATCGTGTAAGTACGAGTATTGTGCATGAGAGATGCGAGTAATGTGTATGTAATAAATATGAAAAGAGGAGTAGAGAACTCCTGGGGAATGAGAATCCCTATAGTATATGTCTAGTGAGATTAGACATGAGACATAATGAGTATGAATCGGTATGAAACCGATGTATAACCTTGTGGGAAGTGAGTTTCCCTAGGTAATTGTATTTGAGAATGATTGATGGAGTGAGTTCCATCCTTTGGAGTTGTAGTTATATGATTAAGCTGAGTAATAATTTGAGAAAATGAGTCATGAGTTGCTTAGGTAAAGTAAGCAAAGTAATCGATAATGACAGATAACCTAAGTTCTAGGAATTAAAGAAAAATTAAAATGAAAATGTTTGATGAATATGACTAGAAAGAGTAAAAGATAGAAAACGAAAATGTTTGACTATCTGTCTGTTTGAAACTGACGTGGGAGGTGGAACTTGGTCTGCTAGCGATCAAGGGAAACCGAACACAAATTGGGGTGGAAGGATAGTTCAACACTGATGCTGATCACATCAGGGTTGGATGATTCTTGAAGCTCCCTATAAGTGGTCACAAGTAACCACGCTAAGAAAAGAGGCAACTATCATAAACCGGATTTGGAGTTGTGTGATGTTTTAAAAAGAATTTTCAAACAGATTTTGAAAAAGAATTTTCTTCAAGTATGAAGATGGAAACGAAAACTGGTTTTGAAAACCGCTACACCCGCCGATGGCTGTGGCCTTAAGTCTTGATGACCGGTAGAACGGTGGGCGTGTACTAGTTTTGAAACCATTGCACCGTACGTGCGGCGGTCCTAAGTGACCGGTTGGGGCGGTGTCAGTGTGTGATTTTTCCAAAGGCAGCGGGACGGGGAGAGTACCCTGAGATTTCCTCTGTTGAGTGAGTCAACCAGAGTGCCTGAGGATATGTATATGTGTAATGTTTTGATCAGAACCGAAGGGACCGTGGGCCAGAGAGAGTAAGTGCCCATTTGTCATGAAACGGCCGTGAACCGGAAAGAGTAAGTGTTCAACGTGACCGGTACCTGAGGGATCAGTAGTATATTACTCAATATGGGATCGAGGACTGTTGTGCCTTCTTATCTTCGGACCGATTCCATGGAGAGTAAAAGAGTATTTTTGATTGCTATACATGCTGTGATATATGTGTGGTATGTGTAGCGTGAAATAAGACTGACTTGTGGAGTTTGTAAGGTTATACATGTATTATAACCTCGGCATAGAATGCCATGAGACCAACCATATTAGATTCACCAACTTTGAGGGCAAAGTCCCTTAAGGGGGGTAGATTTTAATACCCCGGATCTAAAAATGGCGATTAAATTACTCTAATGTGATTATTAAGGGCCTAATGGTGCCTAGAGAGTATTGGTAAAAAGAATAAAACCAAAAGAAAAGAGAAAATGCGTAAGACGCGAAAAACGCAAAAACGCGCATTAAATGAGTATAAGAGATGTATGATCTCGTTAGGGTCCGAGATGGATTCCTAAGGCTTAGTCAAGCCTAATTTGTATACGGGAATAATTCCCGAAGAAAACGGATCCAAATAATGGATTAAAAATGCTAACGGAGTTTTATAGCATGCTTTTCGAGGAACCCCGAAAACGCAACTTTAAGTGGCCAAACGGACCCGTAAAATTATAGTTGATTAAATAACTATAATTTAGTATTAATGGAAGCTTAATAACCATTAAAAATAAAGAAACGAGAAAAATCCAAAAAACGGGCCGGTTGGTGAATAGTGCCAACCGGGTAATTAAACGAGCGTTTCTTGTATAAAAATCGAAAACACCCGGGACAGTCCAGTAGTAGGGCCGGTTTTATTGGGGTTTAATATCCCTCTCTCACAACAATTAAGTAATCAATTTTCTATTAGTCACAAGATGACAAAAAAATAAAGTAGAGTGTGTGAATAGTGAGGAAGACTTTACCCATCCTTCTCTCTGATTCCCCACACTCACGTTTTATTTCTTCCCACCAGAGACTCCCTTCTTCATTCTCTGTTACGATGGCGATTTGCCCTTCCCCAAGCAGCTCGCTTCTTCTTCTTCATCTACAAATTCTAAAACAACTCCAAATCGTAAAATAATCCCACCATGAGACTCCTCTCTTCTTGGGGGTCACTCCCCACTTTTCAAAATTCCAAAAGCTTGCACTCGACCTCCATAGAAGTAGCTCCGACTGAAGGTCCAAGCTGCTCATTGTGAGCTAAAACAACCCTTTGGTTGTTTAGGTAAGAAATAAGTCCAAACCTCTCCATTTCTAGCCTTTCTTTAGTGTCAAAAATTCCAACGTTGAACTTCCTTATTCTTCCATGTCCAGCCGTTTCCATTGGAAAGAAATGTGCTAGAGTTCTACTTGTTTGCTTCTAAACTCTCCATCCAAAGATTCAAAGGTAATCTCCCAATATAAACACTAAATCAACTCTTGTAAATCCTAGGGTTTGATTTGAGAAATTGGGAACTCATTTGCCTTGCTGTGTAACCCTTAGTGTGTGGGGAAGCATGGCCGATTGGACAAGAACAGAGAGGAAGAGAGAACAAGGAAAGGAGGAAGAAGAGAAAAGAAACAAAAAAAAAAAAAACTAGCAAGGTAATGAACTAACCGTGGGTTGTTTTTGTTCTCTGTAAACCGATTTTTGAATGTAAATAAATAACCATGAACTAGTGTAGTTTTGTACTACAATATTGGTTGTTGAATGAGGAAGTTTTAATGCTGTTTGGGGGTGCAAAACAAACTTAGAAACTGAGCTTGTATTGTGGATAACAGAGGGGAAATTAATGTGTTGCTGTAAGGATTTTATGCTTATATAACAGGGATGTAAACTCAGTTTTGTGAGCTGTTGTAGTGTGGTGAGAATGCTTGGGAAGTAGGTAAGTTCTGTCAAAATTGGTCTAAGAAACTAAGGCCTTGATTGTGTAAAAACGTGGAGTTAGAATGGTGAGAAAGAAAGGATAGAAAACTTCAACAGAAGCAAGATTGAGAAAACTGTAACAGAGGGAAAAATTACAGTGAAATGAGTTATTTGTAACAGATGGATGTATGGGTAGTTTAGGTTAGTTTTGAATTCCCAAACAATGTCAAAACATGCTAGAATACATGTAGGAAGAGTGGGGAAGAAGTTATCATAAGCTTGAAGTTGAAACCAAAGCAAAAACATACTTATTTTCAAACCTGCAAGTGGTCCGGGTCTGTAACTAGGACAGAAACCCGGACCAGTGTCAAAATAAGGCAGAAACGTGTAAAACTGAAGTGGTCCGGGTTTATAAACCAGGACTCAAACCCGGACCACCCCTAAATTGCACCAGAGAGTTTAAACCGTGTCTGGTCCGGGTTTGTAAACCAGGACACAAACCCGGACCAGTGTAAAAATGCAACAGAATGTGTTCTAAGTTGTCCTAATGATGGGGAAGTGAATGGTAATGGTTTTAGATGATGTTTAGGCCTTGTTTGGTAACTAATAAGGGTCCTAAGAAGTATAAACAAGTGTTGGAAGTAAGTGAGAATTAAGAGCCTAAATTGACAAGAGTAAACTAAGTGTAACGGGAGTAATATTTGTTTACCTACCGTAAAGCATTAATGTTAATAGAATCACTTGATATGTGATTAGTGATTCGGGAGTGAGATCCGAGGAACGAGTGGTGACCCGGTAAAGTAAATCCATGGTGAAAGGTATGATTTTCTCATGCCCCGTATGCTAACCGAGTTACTCTGATTTGTGTGTTTGTGTGCCGGCTTAATCAAGATTAAAGCATGTAAATAATCCCTTGTTTGATTATGCATGTCCTATTGTATGTTGAATGAACTAACATACTTTTATGCCGGTGTGGTCTAACATAGTGCCTAGACCGACTCATAGTGAGTATTGATGGACTAGAAACCCGTAGATCGGGTAGTCTCATAACAATGGAAATATGCAAACACACATAAGCTATCGATTAAAGTATAACGATAAGGTAAACATATGAACTCTCTAGGATGTGAGGAGATTTACGGGTTGAGTAAATACCCAATAATGGTTAGAAAACCTTATTGAAATAATCCACGAAATAAATATGAGTGGAGAGATAAATGAACCTCCATCGAGAGGATTGAAGTTAGTCCAATAATGTGAACATATAGGAAAGGTAGAAGAGACCCAAGGGACTGTGTAACTCCCTAGAGATATGGTTGACCTCCTATATGAGGATTTTATCGGTATAAGAAAATAACCGAAAGTACGAATAAATGAAATGTAAGGGTAACTCTTAAAACCTAAGATTAACCGAACTTGAGGAATGTTCCCAAAGTTATTAGAAACATCAAGAATGATGCTTCTAGACTAACATACAGAATATTATTATAACTCCGAGAGAGGAGTGTATGGGAATGTGAGTAGTCTGAGAGTATTCAGACCTATGTAAAAGAGATAGGAACTAAGAGAGAATTCCGGGAGCTAGTTGAACCTTCCCACCATGCTAGACCCAAAGTAGGGTCGAAACCGGGGAAGTAAGACTACGCTTGAGGGCCACGAGTTTTGGCTTAAGTATGTATTTAGAGTAACAAGCGTGACGTAGGAGACCTGTAGTGTCTCGAGAATCTACAAGAGCTTGAGTATTAATAACCCAAGAGAGTGGGTGAGATAAAGAGTAATAACCCAAGAGTGTGGGTGAGATAATAAGTATAAGTAACCCGAGATAATGGGTAAATACATGTATGAGTAACCTGAGAGAATGGGTGAGTATAAGTATAAGTAACCCGAGAGAGTGGGTGTGTATTGAATGAGTAACCAAGGCACAGTGAGGTATAACCCTCAAGGCCTAAGAGTAATGAAACAACTAACAACCTTGTCATGTTAGTTAGGGGTTGTATTCCATGATTGATTGTCGAATCCTTGTGTAGTGTACATATATAATGTATTACTATTTGCATGTTGATTGAATTAAAATGAATCTCCATGCTCTCGACCAAAAGTAGTCGGCGTACCGCGGTTAGCACGCGGTATATGCGAAATTCATATTCAGCGTAAGCTGACCCCCTAGGGGGAACGTTTTTAGTGTGCAGGTACTTGAAGCTGACCACCGTTCGAGAGAGTAGGACGGGGACTGCTGTGTTGCATTGGTAGTTAGATTGTAATTACTTATGCATTTGAATGAGGTGTAAGTCCGAGTATGTTATCGGCATCCGTATGTTGTAGACTCGGTATAGTAAAGAAATGAATTGAGTATTGTATTTGTATGAAGTACTCGGTTGTTCCAGTTCATCAGACCGTTACGGTATGTAAGAAAGGCCTGGTTAGCCACATGGGTGGCTAACGGCGTTGTTTCACCCCTCGTTGTAATTAGTGTTCCGCTGCGTGAGTAGGAGTAATTAGTGACGGTTTAAGAGATAATGACGAGATTAACGGTTGGGGTGTTACAAAAAAGAGTGGTGTGAGTATATCACCCTCCCACATCGATTGGGAAGGAGAACGAAGTGCACCTTATAGGTGCATGGATACCTTCCCCTTGTGTGAGGCCTTTTGGGGAGAAACCCAAGAGAAAAACCGTGCGGCCTGCGTGCCAAAGCGGACAATATCACACATGTGGGACCCTGGGATGTTACAGATGGTATCAGAGCCAGACCCAGGTCGGTGTGCCAGCGGGGACGCTGGGCCCCCGTGAGGGGGGGTGGAGTGGTGTGAGTATATCACCCTCCCACATCGATTGGGAAGGAGCACGAAGTGCACCTTATAGGTGCATGGATACCTTCCCCTTGTGTGAGGCCTTTTGGGGAGAAACCCAAGAGCAAAACCGTGCGGCCTGCGTGCCAAAGCGGACAATATCACACATGTGGGACCCTGGGATGTTACATTTTTGAACTTGGTTTTATTTTGTAATTGATTTAACATGTCCATTAGCATGTTAATAAAGTCTTATAATGGTATTTGGGTGCTAATCAAAGTCACTCCAAGCTTAAAGCACATTTTTGCTTAAATTGCCCTTAAGGCATTTTCTTGTGTTTTCCTTGGTTTAAATTGTCTACCAATCTTTCTAAAGCATATTTTAGCCTTACTACATCATAAATTTATGTTTACTTAGAATACTTAGGTTTGGGGTATTTCAGATCAAGTGATAAGGTTCCTTATATAGGCTTCCTTAAAGATAGAAAAATGCGGTAAAAACCAAGATTTACCGACGTTTTAGCTCAAGGGCTTCCCAAAGGAATTTGACTATGAAATTTTAAACATGGGTAAAGGATGGTATTTCGGATTTTTCTAAAGTGGAATCGAATTTTTTGGATATTGGAATATTTTTAAATTCAATTGCTCGTCAGATTCAATCAGAAATTGCTGGAAAATTATTGGAAACTCGAAAATTCGAAATTCCAACGCAATTATGCCCAAAATGTCATCCTATATCATGGGATAAAATTTCAAAGCATTTTGAATTGATTTAACCCTTCTTTGGAGGAGAGAGAAAGCCTATAGGGGGCTTAGAAGCCTTGGAAAATTACGAAAATGCCCTTGGAGATGACTAAACTGTCCTTAGTACTCTGAAATGTGCCGATCGAACTGCGAACCCTCGCTACTTGACCAAACTAGCCTATTAGTAGGGATTCTCTTCCGGGGGGTTGAAATTTTGGGTATAACATCAGGTTCTTCTGAGTTAGAGTCTCCCCATGCTGAATTTGCTATCAGTGATGATTGCTCACGATAATCCTTTTCTTCAGTGGACAGTTGTTGGCATAGTGCCCCGGCTTCAGACATTTGAAGCATACTCGGTCTCCAGTTCCAGTATTGCCTTGCTGATTACGGTTGTAGGATTGATATTGTCGGTTTTGGTTTTGACTGAACTTGTTTGGACTGTTCCTTTGTGATCGATCTCGCATAAATTTCTTGAAGTTCTTAACCTGCATGGCCATATCTTCAAAGGTGTTTGCTGATCCTTCCTCGATTATGCCGTCAATCAGAGTGTCCCGAAGCTGCTGGATTAAATCCTGATTTAGTGAGGTAGTCTCATAATGGAATGACTCGTTCTGGTGGGCTGATGTCCGACTGGGTGTAGTCTTCACCTGCAAAGCTTGATTCACGTTGGAATAAGAGACAGTATGGTTTGAGTGAGAAGCATTACCTCTGTTTTTGATATTCATCTTGTACTTGTTGATGGACTGAAGATAGGACCCCATGTCAGTCAAAGTCCATTTTTCTAGAATTTTGGAAGCCTTCGTAGAGATAACACTCTCGGTCCATTCTTCGCCAAGACTATCCAGAAATTTGTTGTTGATATTTTCATTTGACTCTCCAATCTGTAGTTCTTCCACAGTAGCAGTGAGTTCAGTGAATCGTGCAAGCATATCGCTGAGGGATTCTCCAGGCTTTCCCACGAAGTTTTCATAGTCCATCTTCAGTTCTTGTATCTTTGACTTTTGAAGCTCGGTATTTCCTTCGTGAACTGCTCGAAGGTGATCCCAGATGTCTATCGCTACCTTGATGTGATACACTCTTCTTCTTTCGGGTGGAGAGAGACTAGTGTAGATGACTCGTATGGCTTGGGAATTTAGCTCAACACATCTGCGCTCCTCAGCAGTATAGGAGCTTGGATCTTTCCCTTCAGGTACTGGGAAATTACCTTTCGTCACTACCATCTAGAGTTGATGGTTTAGTGACTGGAGGTGTGACTCCATCTCGTTTTTCCACATGTTGTAGTTTGTGGAAGTTAGCTTTGGGTTCTTCACTTGCATTCTGTTGTTGTTGGTATTTGAGATTTCCGCCATTTTGACAGATTTGTCAGCCAACGCAGGCTCTGATACCACTTGATGGGATCGGGGTGCTGACCGAGTAGGTCTGAGGTGTTAGTCTCAGACCGACTCTGCTTGAAGAATAAATGTGTGCAGAAAATATTAACGCAGAACCTTTTGTTTTATATTGACAAGATAGGACTTTGCTTGTATTGAAATTCAATGTGAATTACAACCTAGCTTCCTATCTTGGGATTCGACAGAGGTACCCTTTCTCATCCAACACTCGCTCTACTCTCGGCTTTGATCAATGCGTCACAAAGAGTAAAGGGTAGTGTTCTATGTGTGCTCTCTAGGTAATAAATACCTAAGCTGATTGACACTATCTCACTAAGATCTCTTAGAATATTTTCTCTCTCAAAGCGGTAATTTTCTCTCTCTGAATAATCTCAAATGCACAGCTAAACTAATTACAATCATATGTTTATATACTCGTTTAACTACTTCCTAAATCTTTGGTGAAGTCTTCATGTAGCGGATCCTTGATTTGTTTCCGCAAGTATCGAAGTCGTGGAGCTGTTTGTGCTTCACGTTCTCACGTTTGCGCAAGCTCCATGCATCCGAGTTTTCCACAGGACTTAGTAGCGTCGCGCTTCTTGGCAGATAGGAACAAGTGAACAGATGCTTCTACAGAGGTACTCTTGCTGGTAAGTAGCGACAACGCAAGTCTTTCTGCATCGCTACTTTGACTGAGGAGGCAATCATCTGCAAAACTTAAATCTCCAACAAAGACCTTACGTAGCCTTTCATTCATTCCTTGCCCTTCATTCAACCGATTGGTAAGTATCCTCTTCTCTCTTTTATTCTTCATTTGATAGTTAATTCCTTAGAGCTTCAAAGCTCCATTAATGGTGTTCTAAGTTCTAACACCAATTTAATGTAATTTTCCTAGCTAAATCTTCTAAGTCTTGAAGCAAGAAATCATCCTAGCAATCCTAGTTATTTTCGCCAAGCTTAAGAATTCCAAGAAGGTGTCTTGATTCAACAACAACACAAGGAACAAGATCAAGTTAAGGTATATTTTCATGTTGAAAAAATCCTAAGAAAATACCTTAAGCATTTCCGAAAATTTAGAGCTTCTAAATCTATATTCTCTTCATTATTTCATGAAATAAACTTGGATCAACAATCATCCCAAGGTGTACCGAAAATACCTTGTTAAATTCCTAAGGTAAACCCTTGTAAAATTACTCCAAATATTATTATAAATCTTATTAGAAGTCTAACAAATGGATCTCCTAAATATATAAGGAGCCGAAAGTTCTTCATCAAGATAGCATTTGGAGAGCTTGGAATTCAAGGAGAAATCAAGTACAAGAATTATCTGATTTAAGGAGTAAGTTTCTGTAATTAAGGTTTATTAAGTTTAAGTTTGATTTAAGCTTCAACTTTGGTTTAAAAGTTATGTATAACCTCTAAATAAATTAACAGGCCGAATTACTTTGGGTTATATTGTCAAGAAAATAAATTATAACATGTAAAGTAAGATTATTACCTAAAGGTATAATATGTGTCACAAAATTAATTAGGATACATATATATATAGGCCGAATTATCTAAGGACTAAATGTTATATTTTTAGTTTATAATCATTGTAAGTCATTAGCATAATTTTTAGAAGTGTTATATGGCTTATATACATTTATATGTATTTATAAGATATAAACCAAGTTTAAAAACTATATGTAAGGTATTATCAAAGCCGAATACAAATAGGGTTAATTGGTAATTTTTGATGGTATAAGTATAATAGCTTATATTATAAATTTTAGGAGTATTAAAAATAGCTACAAGTATTTAAATGGCTAGTTTAATAAGTTATGTGGCTAAAATGTAAATTTTGAAAAGATTGTTGTATTAAATATGAGAGTCCGAGAGCCTAAGGAGTTTATTGGTATAATTATGATATAATATAAGGTAGGAATTAATATTATGAATTTTGGTGAATTTAAACAAGTGTTTAAGTATTAAAAACATTTTATAAAGTTTTGGGACTATTTTGTAATTATTGTAAAGTTTGGGAATAAAACCGAGAGTACATATGAATTTATGGGTATATTAAAGTATTAATTATGAAATTAAGTCGTGGTCAAAGTGTTGACCAAAAACTTTGGGTTAAAATGATTTATGACATAAAATATTAAGTTTATAAAAGTTTAAGGGTGAATATCTAATTTATGGAAGTATAAGTGCAAAACCGAATTTAATTTGGGGCGAATTCATAATTTGCAACATTATAAGGGCATGTTCGGTATTTTAGAAAAATTAAATATTAAATCTATAGTTTATAAGTTAATATGTAACTTATATAAAGTTTTGGGATAAAAATGTAAATATAAGAAAAGTATATGTTAAGACCGAAAATAATTGAGGTCATTTGGTAATTTATAAAAACTAATATATTGGTTTTGCAATTTCCGAAAGTTAATATGGATAATTAGTAAATTATAAAAGTTATATGGTTATTTGGTAATTTATAAAAGATAATGTGTTCCTAAAGTAATTAGCGAAAATATATGGTGGTTTTGTAATTTAATAAAGAAAGAAATTAAAACTATGTATTATGATACATTATGGAGTATAATATAAAGATTATAAAATAATTGTGGTTATAATAGAATAACCAATCATATTGATATATGGAATAAGTGGAAATAATTATGGAGATATGATTAACGAAATAAGATATACAGTACAAATGAAATTCATTATCACATGTGAATACTACATAAAATAATGAACTGATGAACTACCTAGAACCACTGTCAAATAACAGGGGGAAATAAAGAACATACTGTAACACCCCCAATCCTAAACCTGTAATATCATCGCAAGTCGTAGCATAATAAATAGCAAATCGCAGCGGAAAACAAAACTATCTACCTTGGTGTTACACGCCTTTACTCACCCTTGCGAGTAACAAGCATCCCTACTCTTCCCAACAATACAACTCCTACGCTGTGATGAACAGATACAGAGCACTTCTAATTATTACAAACCAAATTCCACTAAATGAGCAACTAACTGAATACAACAACCCTTTATTACAACACAAAACAAAACCAAAGGTGTTTGCTGGAAAACATCAGCTACCCCCGTGTCCCGCACTCGGCTTGAGTCTCTTCAATAACCTGGAATGTTTGGCCCATTGAAGGGCTCAGCAATCGAAATGCTGGTATGCTAAATGTAGTCTTAAATCATTGGGACTCCTTAAGTCGTTTTAGTATCTTGATATTAGGTTCTTTACATGAATTACCGGTTTACAATAATAACAGTAATAACCGTAATAACCGTAAAACATTAATAGTCACTTAACAATTCACCTGAACATCAGTGTACAATGGTACACAACACCAATAACCACACAACAATAATCCATTGTAATAATCAACAAGCACACATTAATAATCCATAACAATCACTAAACCAGATACGAGTATTAAACTGTACTTGTTAGTTAGCCACCTGGCCCTTGCCCTTTAACCCAATCATTTAACCTTTTCCAATAAATTTCTACCTAAAGTGTCATGTTAAGAAAACCTTAATAACCTCTTAATGGACGAATGTCCCCTGTGTTCCAATGGAACTGTTACCAGCTGACCCTATGGCCCTGGTTAATTGACCGATCGGGTCGAACCTGTGCACCAACAACAATGCCTTCCGCCATCCCCGAATGTGGCTGATGGATTTCCTTTGAGTGACTTCCCTTCGAAGTCTCTCGTAGTGATCACTATGCGCAACCAGAAGGTCGGTTCGATCTGGATTCCTCTCTTTATAAGTTAACCCTTTAGTCAGTGGTACAATAACCATTATTTGAATTAAGACTATAACAGTTGACCATCAGTTAGGTTCAATATTACCTAAAGGCCAGTTAGTTTTTTTCCAGTTTAGATGTATAAACTTTCAGTCATAAGACGTTCGCGTATAAAATACAACGCAACTTTTTGAGCAATACAATACACAATATCATACACATAAAATCACAGATATCGCTCAAACAATTAACACATAATGTATGGACCTTAGAATAATCCTTAGGACATTCAAACCACACAATTAACATACCGTTCACCGTGATAACTGCTAACTTGACAATTCACGCTTTAACAGTCCTTCCCCGTACGCTGTTATATTTACAAGCAATACCGGGTAATATTAATATAACTATCCATTAAACATTACAGTACTGTCACTGTAGAACTAATATTGGTAATATACTAAACCTGTAAGTTCTTTATTTCCCCTGTTATTTTACAGTGACTTAGATAGTTCAACAGCTCGTTATTTTATGTGATATCCACATGTGATAATGAATTTTCACCTTGTAGCATATTTCTACTTCCTTAATTATATACTCATAATTGTTTCCACTTATTCTTTATATTATGTCCTTTGGTCATTTTTATTATAACCACAATTATTTTATAAACTTTATTATACTCCATAATATACCATAATACATTATTACCTAGTTTTGCTTCCTTTCCTTATTAAATTACAAAACCAACCTTATTATTTCGGTATTTATATTTTATACCCAACAACTTTATAAATTACTAGATAACCACATATAATTTCCGGTAATCATAATTTGAACCCATTAACTTTAACAATTTTCCAAACAACCATATACTTTTATAATTACTAAATACCCATATAAATTTTCGGAAATTGTAAAACAATTATATTAACTTCTATAAATTGCCAAAATAACCTTATAACTTTTATAATTCACTAATTACCCATATTAACCTTCGTAATTATTAATCATCCACATTACCTTTTTAATTTACCAAATGTCCACCTTCATTTTGGTAAATTACAAATAAACCCCCTTAATTTTCGGTTTTCACTTATATTTCCTTTATTCACTTTTAAACCTCAAAACTTTATATAAGTTTCATATTAACTTATAAACTATAGTTTAAATATTTTATTTCTTTAAATAACCGAAGTAACCCATATATTTTCTTAAATTATGATTTCGCCCCAAACCAATTCAGTTTTACATAGAATCTTCCATAAATTACATATTCACCCCAAGACTTTTATAAACTTAATATTTTATGTCATAAATCATTTAACCCAAAGTTTTTGGTCAACACTTTGACCAAGACTTAATTTCATAATTAATTCTTTAATAAACCATATAATCATAAGTAATTCTCTGCCATACACTATATTTTCCAATAATTACAAAATAGCCCCAGACTTATTAAAATGTTATTTCAACACTTAAAACACTTGTCTAAATTCACCAAAATTCATAATATTAATTCCTACCTTATATTATATTATAAATATACCAAACAACTCATTATGTTCTCGGTTTTCATATTATGTACACCAAACTTCTCAAAATTTATATTTCTGCCACATAACTCATTTAACTAGCCATTTAAATACTTGTAGCTATTTTTAATGTTCCCAAAACTTATAATATAAGTTAATACACTTATATATTTCGAAAATCACCAAAATATATTTAACTTTCGGCTTTAATAAACTTTTACTATATAGTTTTAAAACTTGATTTAAACCTTATAATAAATACATATAAATGTATAAGCCATATAACACTTCTAAAAATTATTATAAGCTCAAAATAGAACATATTATTCTTAGATATTTCGGTTTAATATTATGTGTATCATATTTAATTTTTGTGACACAATTTATACCTTAAGGTAATAATCCTACCTTATATGTTATAAATTATTTTCTTGACATTATAACCCCATAATATTTCGGCCATAATTTATTTAGAGGTTATATAATTTTTATACCAAAGTTTGAAGCTTAAATCAAGCTTAAACTTAATAAACCTTAATTAATATACTACTCCTTAAATCAAGACAATTCTTGTACTTGATTTCTCCTTGAATTCCAAGCTCTCCGAATGCTACATTGATGAAGAGAATTCGACCTCCTTATAAGTATTTAGGAGATCCATTTGTTAGACTTCTAACAAGAATTTATAAATAAGATTTGAAATAGTTTTACAAGAGTTTACCGTAGGAATTTATCAAGGTATTTTTGATACACTTGTGATGATTGTAGATCCAAATTCCTTAATGAAATAATGAAGAGAATATAGATTTAGAAGTTCCTTATTTTCAAAAATGATTTAGGTAATTACTTAAGATTTTCAACATCGAAATATACCTTAACTTGATCTTGTTGTTCCTTGTGTTGTTGTTGAATCTAGGAACCTCCATGGAACACTTATGCTTGGTGAAAATTGTAGAAATTGCTAGGATGATTTTTGCTTCAAGATTAGGAGATTTAACTAGGAAATTACATTAAAATGGTGTTAGAAGTTAGATCACCATTAATGGAGCTTTAAGCTCTAAGAAATTAACATGACAAAGGAAGAAGAAAGAGAGCTTAGCAAGGACTTACCAATTCGGTAATGAGGCAAGGAAAAGAGTGGCTACGTGAGGTCTTAAGGAAAACAAAGCTGAATCCAAAATAGGAATTATTGGTTGGTCACATGTCATTATTTTATGACATATTTAGATTATTTTGATTTCTAAATTGACCACTATGGTCTCTTAACTTGACTACTCTTAAGGTTGATTAGCAAGCATGATTGAAGCCTTTGTTGATTGTTTATGGGAAGATGACAAGGCAATGTGAGTGGCTATCTTCCTTTTTGAATTTACTAAGTTGATTAACAGCACTAATCTTGTTGTTCATGCAGGTGTTCGGACAAGGTGGAAGTAGGCATCTCCAATTGTGTAGACTCAGGCTAATGGAGATCTTAGGAGGCCACTTTGAGTTGTTAATTGCAAAGCAAGCTAATCATGCTAATTAGTTTAAGTCTTCTTTTGCTTAATCAAACAGCACTCACCTCCCCACTACCTGAATCAGATCGGCAATCACATGCCAAGAATTCAACTTGTTTTATTTTCTTATTGCTTAGTACGTAAGTGTGACTAGATTAGCATTATACTCCCATTATCATAATATAAGCTAACCTTCATTATTTTCCTGCAAGTCTTACGGTGGAGGAATGATTGAATGACTGAATTTAATTGTTATATCATCACATAATATATGCTAGGTGAGTCACATTAGCATAAGACAATTTTCAAACCAAAAACTAGTCAAATGTGACTACAAATGGCGCATGGCATGGAGGTCCAATGGGACTGATTTTTGCTTTAATTCCAGTCACATTATATTGTACTAAGACCATATAATATGTGGAATAGGTTCCAGCATTTATTTGGTACATTTATATGATGTATAAGATGAACGTTTTAAGGTAAAAATGCTGATTTTAGGTACCTTGTTTATGGTAAATCGCCCCCACTTGTACTATGAATTTAGTACTGCCATCAATTGATTTAGATGGTAAATTTATCCCCTTTTAAGGTTATCAACTCGTGGCTACTCAAAAACATCAAGGCAATTGCATAAAATGCATTTTTGTGACACCGAAGGTGCGTCTTTGTGGTTTAAGGATTTGTCTGATAATTAGTTAGTCGCTATGAGTTCCAAGTGTTTATTGACATTGTTTATAGTCAATAATAATGTGTTAAGGTGTTACATTGAGTTATATGGGGTTATATAAACTTGTAACTCAATTTTCGGGCTAACGGGACACTCCTGGGGCAAAAAGGAGCGTTAAGAAATTCATCCGAGCACTTGTTAATTTTTGTGAAAGTAGCTCGAGAACCCTCTTTGGAATAATGAATATAGATGATAGAACTCTTAGAATGATTATATTGGAGTTCGTGCCACTTCGGTACCTCTTCGAGGCACTCCGTGGGTTTATGGGGCCCTCATCGGGAACCTCCGAGAACTTTTTCTCTAACTTGAGAACTTCATCTTAAATGTTAATTAAAGTGTTATTGTGTATTTATAATGAAGTGTAATGCTTTACTTATTTAATAAAGTATTTCCGGGACTTTCGGACCTTAAGGGGCCCTTAGGGAACTCCCGGGTATATTGTATTTTTACTCAGTTCTAACTGAGGACTTGTGTTTTGAAGGTCATAAAATGATCCTTGTTTCACTTCATATGATGTTATAGCTTATATAACTTGGTTAGCTTAAGGTCGGGCTTTAACGCTCGTTTATGACCTTAAGGGGTTTAGGTGCGTTTTAACGCCAAACTGTTTATATTCTTTCTCGGGGTTTAATAATTCCCCAAAATATATATTTCCCTTTATTGAATTATTTAAAGGTTAGGGGTATTTCAGTCTACCCCCTTAAAAGGACTTCGTCCCGAAGTCATAACTTCTACTACATATCCTATGGAATCAGTTCCTCGTATCTAATCCTGTATACTTATCATTCCTGGGTGTCAATACTATATTGACCCCTCTATATTCCATCAGTAATCTGAGTGTATACAATTCGTACATACACATAATCTTGTTCATGGCAACAATGTAATCATAGCATAAGTAACTTGATAAATACTGTAAAGTAAATACGTGTACTTTATTAATCATCCAAGTGTTACATAGAACACATAAATATCAAGTGCTCCATAGAACACACATAACCATTTAAGTGTCACATAGGATACCACAACAACCATCAACCAATTGCACACATGCACAATAAACAAACACAAATAACCATACACTAAACCAGTATAGACTGCAGATATGCAAGTCGCATGTGGTGCTCTACCCCCCTTAAAAAGGGTTACGCCCACGTATCCCCACAAGTATACGCAAAACTAAGAGAAAATTGTTGGATACTTGTCTCGCATGGAGTCTTCTAGCTCCCATGTCGCCTCCCAAATGTCGTGGTTCAACCATAGAACCTTGACCATTCTAATGGTCGTGTTCCTGGTTTCCCTAGTCTTGGATTTAATATGTGAACTGGGGTCTCCTAATATCTAAGTGTAGGATTTAGCTCGAGTGTCTCGGGCTCTAAGATAGGTGACGGGTGAGGCACATACTACTTTAGCTGAGAAATGTTAAACACATTGTGCACTCTCCCAAGCTCTATAGGTAATTCTAATCTGTAGGCTAATGGGCCCACTCGCTGTAATAAGGTATGGTTCTACATACTTCGGGCTAAGCTTGCCCTTCTGCCCTAATCTAAAAATCTCTTCATAGGTTAAACGCTAAGGAATAATCGCCTACTGCAAATTCGAGGTCTCTCCTTCTGATATCGTATATGACTTTTGTCTGTTTACGGGGTATAGCCCCCAAGAATCTATGCATTCTCTGACACGTTCCATAGTGCATTAGTATGCTTTTATATCTGAATCCCGTATGTATGGGTGAAGGTGATCGATTACTTGTACATTGCCTATTATTTCATGGCGTGTTTAAACTATTTGTGTATAACACACTCCCATTAATCGCCATTTAGTTGTAATCATCAGCGCTCGTGTCTTTGTATTAATATTGGGCATACTTATAATCCCTATCTTTAGGTCATCATCTTGTGATTCTGGTATTTGAGTTTATTGTCACCAATAACGGCTTTCATTTTCAATGTAAAGTATGAGCTACGGTTGAGCCGTGCATCTTATGTATATTATAGAAATATTTCTTGATATTATTGATTCACCAATTATCGGTAGTACATACGATTATTATCGTCTGTTCATCAGGTATACCACAGTAGGGTTCCTGTTTAGGGTTTTTAATAAGGTACAGTTTTCTCTCAACTGAACCTGTTCTTACGGTTTGAATCAAGTCATGTGTGATTAGTATAATGTTTTACTCTTTATATTCTACCATGTTTATAGGTAGGTTCCCATTTAATATATTGGGTCCAAATACATAAAGAAAGACTTAAAGTCGATTTTTCCTTCCGATGGCAATATGGCCATAACTTAGAAGCTAGTTTGAGAATACTCTTATTATAAGTAATTGTTTCTTGATCTCATATTTAATTTATTAACATGGTCCATAGAATAATATAGTTAGTATTTCCCTCACGATTGACTATTTTCCCGACATACGCGGAGTTGTTTTAGCTATTTAATCTCTTCAGGGTAACCTGGACAACTTAACTCTTAATTTATACTTTCAACATCTCATATACTTTTTAGTCAAATCTTATATTAGATTTAAGAATAAATACTTACGTATTACAGAAATATTTGTGACCACTTCTAAGGAGTCTCAGGAATCATCCAACCCTGATGGGGTCAGCATCAGTGTTGAACTATCCTTCCACACCATTTTGTGTTTGGTTATCCCTTGATCTGACCAGGATCAAGTTTGACCTCCCACGTCAAATATCAAACAACCACATAATTATCATTTTCCAGATTTTATCTTATCGAACTTTTTCACGCGTTGACTACTACATGTACATTTTCCTTGCCTGTTCTACAACTATTTCAATAACTGTTATGACCTATACTTGAATCTAGTACTTCCTTAATCCCCGGAACCATATTCCTTTGATCATATCATCAAGCGGGGAAGCCAGTTTTTTTCCTATTGGCATAAAAGGTAAATTCTTATTAAAACATCTAGGCTGATACTGTCTAATAATTATATCCATCAATCATTTCAACTCTTAAATCCATTATACAAGTAATAAGTTCCGTCATGGACTTGTATACCTTAGAACACTCTCTTCTCTTTAAAAGGCTTATCTAATTTTCACTTATTGGGCTTGATTATTGCCTACACTTGATTATCATCACTTAGAGCAAAGACAGTCACAGTTAAACTTCAAGAAAAGTTTTGATAGCTCCATCCACAACTACAGTTCCATAAAGTACTATTTACTCCGCCTTAAAGCTTGGCTTTCCTTATTTCATCTAAACCCATAAATCAGGTGAACCATATGTTCAGCCTAGGTTAAGTATCTCTTAGTATTAGTACCATCTCAAACTAAGGGTTTCCAGTTTGAATCCTACGGTTTGGTAATAGGACAATCAAGGCTTATTGTTTGTTTCTATCCCTTAGAAACGTGGTTAATCGACAAACTCTATGGCTTCCAAATAGGTAGATTAGGTGTATCAAATAGAGAATTTAGATTCACAGAGACTAGCATATAACGTTAGGAAATTTACGTGTAAAACAACTGTTACAAGCCAAGGGGTATGTTTTACTACCTTTAAATTTAATTTACTCTCACATGTAGTGCATATATTAATTCAAACTCTTAATATAACTTATACTACCTTCATTGTAAGTGCCAATGAGGGGTATTTGTTACCATGTTTATATTAAATTTACATTACATATGGTGTTAACCTTATTTGGTTTCTTGCGCTCTTTATTCATTGTAAGTGTCATAGAGGACATATACTCGTATAGAACCATAAAGATAGTGTAGGACATGTGTCTCAAGTAGGGTAGGTATATTTAATGTTACTTAGCCCTCTGAAATGTATTAATACTCTTCAATGTTTTAGGTTTACAACCTCCAAATTGTATGTATATATAGCATTTGTTTTTGCTAATTAGGTCGTTTCCCCGACTTTAGAAAATATAGATTCAAAGTTTGTTCTCTCTCCTTTATTAATTAAGAGTCCAGCATTGTCACTATAGTAATACTAGCTGAGACCCTTGGTATTTGTTCAGGTATTCAAAACTTATGCTTATCCATGATGGATGTTTAGCTATATTTTTGAGATTTTGTTTCTCTATTGTTATATTTCAAGGTTTCGCACTATCTCGTCGCGAAGTTAATTAGGGATTGTAAGATTTTGTAGTCCCGCACTGAGCGGTAAGCTCGGTGCCAGGGTATCCCATAAAATTTCAGTGTTTATTCTTTACGTATAGTTCTCTAACAAGCCCTTTTGACATTTTATGTAGTCTTAAGTATTTCATATTAATTAATGTATTCCTCTTCATGACATCTGCTCGCCATTTAGGCAGGTCATAATTTGTAGTTACCGTAAGTTTGGACAATTGATAACACCCTTTGGCAGCCTAAGCAAAAACCAACTTTTCCTCACTGTACTTTCTCTTTTTTATCTCAAGGCTATTCTCGGTTTGTATTCTGTTTAATACTCTTAATTCCATGGTACACTAATCTGGACTTCCCACCAATTATCAACGCGTCTCCTGACTTTCAAATAATCTTGTTTGCCTTATTCATCCTTTTCTGATCACCTTATATAAACTCAGCCTCATCTCCTATGGAGAATGATATAGCTGGTATCCCAATCCTTACCCATACTCATCATATATTTAAAATCCCCAAGTTCTACATTCATTTATAATAGTTACTTGTTCATTTATAGTTAAGTTTTTCCTGAGTAGGGTCATGCCGGGTCAAAGTACTTGGCATTATGCCTCTGGATATTCCCGACCTTCGCTCATAGGCTCAGATGATCTCGGTCTCATAGGTAAGGAAAATAAATATCGAAGTATCCCATTAGGTGAGAGGTTACCTACGTTAGGTCTCTCTAAATTTTGATACTTACTAACACATACAAGTCTCATCGACAGATAAATATAAACACACATTCATGCATCATGCATTAGGTTTAAGTTCTAGGCTTACCGGTTCGCGCTGAGCGCTAGCCTCAGCGCCTGAAGTTCCCACTGAGTACTGGGTATTCCTTCATGGAACTATCTCCTTTCCCTTCCGACTCCCGGATGAGGATGGCTGTCCTTGTAACACCCCAACTGCTAAACACGTCATTACCTCTTAATCCGTCACAAATCACCATTAAACTCGCAGCGGAACTCGATTACAACGTAGGGTGATACAACGCCGTTAGCCACCCTCATGGCTAACCAGGCCTAACTCAACTACAGTACCGGTCTGATGGACTGGAACAACCGAATACACAATACAAATACTTTACTCAAATCATTTCTTACTATACCGAGTCTACCATATATGGATGCCGATAACATATTCGGTCTTACACCTCGTTCAATACATAAGTAATTAAATCTAACTACCCATGCTAACCACCGACCCCGTCCTACACTCGAACTGAAATACCCCAAACCTTAATGCGTTAATTAATTATGTAATTATAATTTTTAAGGCTAATTAAGTCCTTAAATCATTGGTGAAGAAATGAAAACCAAAAAGAAAAAGAGAATGCGCAAAAGTCACAAAACGTGAAAATACGTATTTAATTATTTTAGGAGGTACATAACCTTCATTAGGGTTATAAATAATTTTTTATACCCTACTTACACATTAAGAACATGTGGGAAAAATCCCGGAAGAAAACGGATTCAAACAATGCGTTAAAACGCTAACGGAGTCTAAAGCGCGTTTTTCGAGAAAACCCGAAACGTGACTTTAAACAGTTAAACGACCCCGTAAAAATAATAGTTGATTTTGTAACAATAATTAAACATTAATGGGAGATTAATAACCATTAAATTAAAGGAATAAGAAAATTCCAGAAAACGGTCCCGGTTAGTGAATAGTACTAAACCGGGTAAATAAACGAGCGTTTTCTGTTAAAAGACGAAAAAACGCTCCAACGTGTTTACAGTAGGGGCCGGTTTTATTAATGTAAACAGCTCACTCACACATGACTAGTAACTAATTAAAAGAGTCAAAAATACAAACACCACTTATACCCACTCATACTCCTTCCTCCCTTATTTTCCTTTTCCTCTCTCTCTCTTCCTCTCTTTTCTCTCCTTCCTCCTCCCAACCGATGGAGCTCCCCAACCCAAGCCAACTGGCTTCTCATCTTCCTACTCATGCTCTATCCAAATCCAAGCCCCAAATACAAAACAAATTACATATTTGAACTCTCCTCACCTCCTCTACCTTTCCCTATTTTCGGAATTTCAAAAGGATGGGTTTCATCTCCATGGGTTCTCACCATTTGAGGAGAAAATGGCACCAATGAGAAGCTTGGAGTCTCCTCTTTCTTCTAAGGTAAAGATTCCCAAGAAAAACTCATTTTTCCTTCATCTCTTGGTGAATCAATTTTCACCATTTTGATACCTTGTTTTCTTCTTGTTCTTGAGCTACAAATTGACTCTTCAATGGTGGAGTAATTCCTTCTTGATTCAAGGGAGAAGATCCCTCTTAAAAACTTCAAGAGGTAAACCCTAATTCTAGCCCTTTGATTTAATTGATTTCTAAGGGTTTAGGTATTAATTGTGTATGTTTGGTGTTCATGGATGTTGGGATGGAGTTTGGAAACTCCAAACCCTCTTAATCGGTTTTGGGAGAAGATGGAGCAAGAGGAGAATTTGAGAGGCTTGTGAAATTAAGATAAGGAAATTCACCTTGAAACCTTGTTTAAATTTGTTTAAATGTTTGGGATGGATAAACAAGTTAATGAACCCAAATTGTGGATTGAAGTTTATATTGAGAATGTGTTTAATTGGTGTTGGAGAGATTTATGGATTAATGTTGAATTGAGGGCTTAAGAGCCAAGTGTTGTGGGTTTGTAGTTGATATTGAGATTGTGGAGATTTTGGTGATTATGTTGTTGTTGTTGATGAGTTTGAGGATTTGATATGTGCTGTTTAGGACCCTTGAAAGGGTGTGGCTAGATTAGGAATTTAGAGGTTGTGTTTTGATGATATATTGATGGTTTGGATGCATAAGATTATGGGGAAGTTATGGCAAATTTTGGATGGAAAATGAGTGTTGATGATGGTAATGGTTGAGAGGATTTAGGTGTTGATTTGGGATGTTTAGTGTGAAAGGAATGGTTGTTTAGACTTGGGGAAACATGGAGTAAGTGTAGGTTTATTGGGTTTGCAATTCGGGGTGAAAATCCCTCTGTTAGCTGAATTTCCAGGTATGTCCGAACTTCCGTCCGGACATGGAAGTTCGGACATGCCCCGTCGTTCTATAAATTTCTGAGTTTCGTGTTGTGTCCGAACTTCCGTCTGAACTTGGAAGTTCGGACACTCAAAGATTTTCCAAGGCTATTTAGTCTCGACTTGTGTCCGACCTTCGATGTCCGGACAAAAGTTCGGACGCCTGTAAATCTACTTCAGATTTGGCCTCGACTGTGTCCGAACTTGGAAGCTCGGACACAAGTTCGGACAGTTGGAAATTTCCTTTGGATTTTGCTTTGACTTGTGTCCGAACTTCGAAGCTCGGACACAAGTTCGGACATTCGTCAGTTTTCACCCATTTGTGTCTCGACTTGCGTCCGAATTTCAAAGCCCGGACACAAGTTCGGACACAGTATAACTTTGACCAAAAATTTTATTTAAGGGTAGGAAATGATACCCAATCATTGGGATTAATATGTGATGAGAAGGTTGTTAAGGACATATTAAGTGAGTTTAATGGTAATGGAGTGGTGAAAAGTTGTAATAAAATGTAAAGTTATAAAACTACCGAACGGGGTTAATCAAGGGTGCATTAGTCGTTAAATAATCATGTTACCCCGATGTTAATTAAAGATAGTTATAATGTTACCAGTTGTTCAAAGAATCCGAGGAACATGTGATGGCACATTAGAGTGCACCTTCGGTGACAGGTATGGTTTTTCTTGCAACCTGTGTCCTACCGGATTACACGGCTTGTATGCCAATGTGTTTTTCTGTGTGTTTGCCACCTTGCAAGATAAAGCATGAAATGAGGTTATAGTAATTCATTATTGTGGCGTAATTAATTCCGATAACCGCTTAACCTTAGTTATGTGTTAAATAATAGTTAACCTACCTTAGGTTCACATAAGAGTTCGGTATTCGGAATAAACGTCCCAAGCCCGGGAACGTTCTAACTCGGCTATCGTGCGTTTGTGTATGTTGTGAAGTATGTGTGATGTATGTGACTCGTTCAGTATGTTGTTATTGGATACAGTTATTCGTGTTGTTGATATGGGATGTGATCTTCCCTGATGTGTCTAACCAAGTTAGTAACACTATGTGATGTATGTATGTGCTAAGTTCCATAAGGGAACCTCTAACTAATAAATATATGTTATGTATGGTGAGGAATCCGGTCGTCCCGGTCGGCGTATTGTTTGGGAGTTAATATATATATGTGAATTAACTCCATCCTGTTATGTTAAGGGTTGCTTCCTTCATTGGATTTCGACCTCCCATTAGCTTAGCCAAAGCTTACCTACCCAACTTCCATCGGGTAGGGGGAAAATCATGTTTAATGTTGGTAGGGTGTCGATGCCTAAGTTCGCTTCGACTCCCTCTTTGTTATGTTACGATTGTTCTTCCTCCTGAATTACAACCACCCACAAGCTTAACCAGGTTACCTACCTCATCACTATTGGAGCTAGGGGGAAATTGTGTATGTTGTGTTCGGTCCTATATGAGGCCGCCACTCCAAGTAAAGAAAGTGTATGTATGTTGTGCTCGGGCTGATATCACCCCGGCATTCCCTAAGTAAAGTTTATATCCTCTAAGAAGAGTGAGATTAAGTCGTGTATGTTGTTAAGTGAAGTGTGTAGTTGCTCGGGAGTTCAGTCCATCAGACCGGTACGATGTATGTATGTTAGCCTTGTTAGCCACGTAGTGGCTAACGGCGTGTAACACCAAAGAGTTAAGAGATGTTTTGGGTTATGAATTCCGCTGCGAGGTTAATAAGTATGTTGTTAGTAGTGGGGTGTACAAAAAGTGGTATCAGAGCGAAGTATCGCTCTGATGACTGAAATACCGAGCTTAGGAAGTACGAGTTAAGAGTTTAGTA
>JAIOTZ010000420.1:0-53584 GCA_023374045.1 Limonium bicolor
AGCTTGGAGTTCGGCCACCTACAAGAGAGGAAGAAGACAAGCACAAATTTAGAAAAACAAAAGAATAAACTTACTTTTCTTACCTTGTCTTCTAGCTCACAATTATTTTCTTCCAACTCTTGCCTTGTCACACCACATGGCCGATTATATGCTGGAAAGAAGGGCATTTATTGAGCCAATAACTCATGTAATAAACTAAGGAAAAGAATAGTCATTTGACATTAAAAATTAACAAAACAAAATTCAAATTCCAAGTGCATTCTCTTCTTACGTGAGCTTAGTCTCATTTTCCTCCTTGCACTCTTCATTCACGAATTGGTAAGGCTCTCTCCTCTCTCTTCTAGCTTCATCTTCTTCCTTTGAAGCTCTTAAGTCCATTAATGGAGTTTTAACTTCTATCTTCATCTTTAAGGTAATTTCCTAGCATTTCTTGTCAAGCCTTGAAGCAAAACTCTTCCTAGCACACCATAGCATTTGAGCATCAACTATTGTTCCAAGGAGGTTGTCCAAACCAACATTAAACCAAGGAGAATCTCAAGGTTATCTTAAGGTAGTTTTCAAGCTTGAAAATCCTTAAAGCACATTTTATTGTGTAACCGATTCCTATCTCTTCTAAGGCTCTTTTCTTCTTCATTTTCATGAAGGAAAACTTTTTCTTCATCCACCTTAAGTGAGCCGAAATTATAAGGAGAAAAGCTTAAGGTAAATTCTTGTAAAACTACTTACAAATCTACTTAAGATCTTTATTGAAGATCTAACTCCTAAACTCCTTCACCACTTGCATATAACCGAAGTGGAGCATCAAAATTTCATTGCAGAAAGCTTGGAGATTCAAGAAGAGTTCAAGCACTTAACCACCTTTGTTAAGAAGTAAGTTTACTAAGTAAATCTTTATGTTATAAGCTTCTAAAAATTATACAAAAATTATGTACATCTCCTAGGTTAATTAAAACCGAAACTATATGGTATTATATGCCAAAAATATAATCTATAACATATATGGAAAATATTTACCTTAAGACATATTTTTGTGTCACAAAATTTATTTATGTTACAAATAAATTAAGGCCGAAATGTCAAGGGCAAAAATACTCTATTTTGAGCTAAGAATCAATATAAGACATTACAATAATTTTTACATGAGTTATATGACTCATATGAATTTATGTATATTTATTATGACATATAAATCCACTTTTATATACTATATGGTAGCTATTTAATTATGGCCGAATTGTCTAAGTGAAAAATAGATTTTTATGAGCTACTTATGTATATAAACTTATACTATAAAGTTTGGCGAGTTAAAAATATTTTATTAGAGCTTAAATGGCTAATTAATTAAGTTATGTGGCTTAAATGTAATTTTTACAAAGTTTGGTGAGTTTAAAGTGAAAACCGAGAGTTAAGGGTCTGTTTGGTGTAATTATAATATAATAAGGTTAGGAATTAAGTTTATGAATTTTAGATAATTTAAACAAGTGTTAAAAACATTTTAAAGTTTTGGGCTATTATATAATTTATAAAAGTTGTTATGAAAGTTTGGAACTTATTAGTGGGCGAATTCATAATTAAGAGATTTATTAGGTTCACCTTCGAAATTTTGAGGAATTAAATATTTAGACTATAGTTTATAAGTTATTAAGAAACTATTATAAAGTTTGGGATGAAAATGTAATTAAGGAAAAATAAATGACAAAGTCGAATTACTTTGGGGTTAGTTTGGTAATTTAAGAATTTATATATATATATATATATATATATATATATATTCGGCAATTATGGAGAATTAAAATTGAAACTATAGTTTATAAGGCATTATGTAAAGATTATAAGATTTTGTGGTTAAATTGTAATTATAGGAAATATATATATATATAGGCCGAGAATTTAAGGGGCTAAATGGTAATTTGTGAAAAGTTATAATATTCCAAAAGTAATATACCAAAATATTAATGGTAGTTTTGGAATTTAATTAAATAAGGAATTAAAACTATATAATATGATGAGATTAGAATTTAAAAAATAAAGTTTATGAATTAATGTGGTTGTTTTGTAAATAACCGAAATATAAGGGTAAGAATTTAGATTTAAATAAATATAGGTCCTATATGGATATTTGGAGGAATTAGAAGAAAGAATTTTGATTAAAGGAATTATGAAGATGAAACTATGACTTATATTTATAAGGAAATTAAAGGTAACCAATAATTATAATTTATGGTTAAAGGAGGAATAATAAAAACTATAAGGATATTATGTCCATGTATGACATATAAATATAGTTAAGAAATTATAAGTTGTTATGTCACCTAGACAATCAAAATAAACAACAAATA
This sequence comes from Limonium bicolor, assembly GCA_023374045.1. Taxonomy (NCBI): domain Eukaryota; kingdom Viridiplantae; phylum Streptophyta; class Magnoliopsida; order Caryophyllales; family Plumbaginaceae; genus Limonium; species Limonium bicolor. The sequence goes on from JAIOTZ010000420.1 coordinate 2,340, forward strand.
TAGTACATGAATAAATAAATACTTACATGTACATTAAAGGATTTATAAATAAATCAAAGGAATAACAAATAAGTTGTACATGAAATCATGAGGTAATTAAAAGAAATAAACCTCACATGAAATAACAAATAAGAAATTTGTTGAATGATCCAATAAAATTATTATATAAGGGTAACATAAATTAACCCTCTCAGTTAATCCTATTCGAGGACTTTGTTTGACCAGACGTTGACCGGGAATTAAACAAGTACAGTCTACGGTGAACGGTATGGGATTCTTGCAACCTGTTTTCTACCGGATTACACCGGCTTGTGTGCTATCTGTTGTTTGAAATATCGACCAAGATAATTAATGTAAAATGTTATTTACTCTTGTGCACTGTTGTATTATTTTATGTGCGTGAATGATGCTAACTACAACGTGTATGTCCCACGCATACAAACACTACTATACCAGTGGATTAAATACCTGCGTTTCAGTATATCGAGGACTTGTACTCAAGTCTCTCACTAACTTCACTTTATAACAAACGTCATTATCCTAAACGTGATAATTGACAATACACATTGTGTTCTTGTTTAACGTCTTTATATGACACTTAACAATTCTACACTACGAGAACGAGGAGCCCAGTTGGATCTGGCCATGCATGCTACAGGAGTCGTACTTGTCTCATGTCGTCTCCTATTCAGTTATACGTCACGACGGAACATTTCAGTGGAGAGGAAGACTTTATTCCTCTCGAGGGTTCAATTCCCAACAGTTCAGTGGAGAGGGAGACTTCATTCCTCTCGAGGGTACGATTCCCACATTTCTCAGTACAGGAGTTAACTACGTTTTCTTCTGAGGGACTAGTTTCCCAACCTTTCAATCTTAACGAGGTCACTATACCTTCACTATTTGAGATAATCAGTTATACATGTCAGTCCCATTGTGTGGACCCGACTATCATTAAAAGATTGTTGTTCAGCTAACTCGACCTTCTGAAGTCTTGTTCTATGTGACATTATTGTCCTTGTATGGATACTTGTTATTATCCTACTATGTTTGTTTACAGCTTTATAAAAATGAACTGCATGTATTCGACAAAGTAGTTGGTGTGGCCCGGTAGACGATGGGCTGCACGTTTTCCATACCAGCATTGTTTGCTGAGCCCCTTTGGGGGCACCCCCATTTTTCAGGTACCTGAAGTTGAGAAGATTACCACACCGAGTGTAGGTGGGGTAGATTCAAGCTATGGGAGTCTTCTTCTAGATATTTGTTTTTACTTAAGTATTTTACATTTGAGTTTGATTCCTAGTATCTCGGATTGTATTCGTATTCAGACCGTGACTTTTGGAGATTGTATTTGGAGTTAGCCTTGTTGGTCACAAGGGTGGCCAACGGCATTGTAATACCGCCCGGTTGTTGTATTTATTTCCGCTGCAGTTGTATTTTATTTGGGAGTGATCGCCGTTCAGGTTATTGGATTTCGGGTTGGGGCGTTACAATCAGCTGGACACTTCAGTAGTAGTATTCATAGACGACATCCTTGTGTATTCAAAGTCAGCAGAAGAACATGAAAACCATTTGAGAAGAGTACTTGAGACACTGCGCGAGAACCAGCTGTATACGAAGTTCTCCAAATGCGAGTTTTGGCTAGATCAGGTATCATTCCTCGGTCATGTCATCTCGAGCGTGGGCATTTCAGTAGATCCATCCAAAATCGAAGCAGTGCGATCATGGCCTAGACCTAAGACTGTTACCGACATCCGGAGCTTTCTTGGTTTAGCCGGTTATTACCGGAGATTTGTAAAGGACTTCTCAAAAGTCGCTAAGCCCATGACGTCATTGATGAAGAAAGATGCACCGTTTGTATGGACAAGCGAGTGTGAGGTATCCTTCCAGAAACTAAAAGACTCATTGACCTCAGCGCCAATTCTCACACTTCCAGATGGCACAGAGGGATTTGAGGTGTATTGTGATGCATCGGGCAAGGGCATGGGATGCGTACTCATGCAGCATGGCAAGGTAGTAGCATACGCCTCCCCCAGCTGAAAAAGCATGAGGAGAATTACCCGACACATGATCTAGAGTTAGGAGCCATTGTCTTCGCCTTGAAGATATGGCAACACTATCTCTATGGGGTAAGCATCACCATCTACTCCGACCACAAAAGTTTGCAGTATGTATTTACCCAGAAAGAACTGAATCTAAGACAGAGGAGGTGGATGGAGTTCCTCTCGGATTACGACATCAACCTCCAGTATAAAGAAGGGAAGGCAAACGTTGTAGCCGACGCCCTGAGTCGTCGAGCACACTCGCTCCATTCGCTACTCGCTTCTTCTAGCTTGGTTGACGAGGTGCGAGACGCTCAGTTGAGCGACCCTTACTTCACAGAGATCAGACAGAAAATCACAGAGGGTACCTTCGAGAACCGAAAGTACGACTTCAAATTGCATGAAGATGGTGTGATCCGATTGAATGACAGATTATGCGTCCCCTGAAGCAATTCTGAGCTAAGGGATCGCATTCTGCGAGAGTCACATTGTTCGACATTGCATGTCCATCCGGAGCCTCTAAAATGTACAAGACTGAAGAGGTACTTCGGGCCAGGAAATGAAATCAACATGACTGAGTATGTTCTAAGGTGTCTCACATGCCAGAATGAAGTTTGAGCACCGAAGACCGGAGGAATGGTGCAATCCATGCCCATTCCGGAGTTGAAATTCCACGATATCTCTATGGATTTTGTTGTTGGACTCCCACCTGCTAGGGGAGGACTCAACATGATCTGGGTAGTAGTCGATCGTCTCACCAAGGTTGCCCGATTCATACCGATGAAGGACACCTGGAAGGTGGCGAAGCTCGCGGAGCTATTCGACAAGGAGATCATCCGACACCACGGAGTCCCAAAAACCATTGTATCTGACCACGACACCAGATTTCTTTCGAGATACTGGAGACCACGGGAAGCGATGGGTACTGAATTGAACTTAGCACCGCCTTCCATCACAGACCGACGGTCAGACAGAAAGGACCATCCAACACTAGAGGATATGCTAAGGGCATGTGCCTAAGACTTTCAGGGTAGCTGGATTGAGAAGCTTCATCTTATCGAGTTTTCATATAACAATAGCAATCATGCTTCGATTAAGATGTCGCCGTTCCAAGCTTTGTAGGTAGACCTTGACGTACCCCGTTGTGTTTGGGATGAGTCAAGCGAATCGGTCATCATAGGACCGAGTATTTGGAACAGTACAAGCTGAAGTACAACAAATCCGAGCAAATATGAAGGCATCCCAAGATAGACAGAAATCCTATGCGGATGTGCGACGATGCGACCTTGAGTTCGCCGTGGGCGACCAAGTGTTCTTGCGTGTCTCACCTATGAAGGGTGTCTTTCGATTGGCCAAAAGGCAAGCTGAGCCCGAATTTGTAGGCCCTATACCATTACCGAGAGGATTGGAACCGTAGCTTATAGGCTATCATTGCCTGAAGAACTGGGGCTTTCATGATGTCTTTCATGTATCACAACTCAAGAAATACATAGTCGATCCCTCTCATGTATTAAACCCGAACACTTATCCCTAGAGCCGACGATGAGATATGTCGAGACTCCAGTGTGAATCCTTGATATGAAGACAAGAGACACTCGCCATAAATCTGTACGAATGGTGAAGGTCTTGTGGTCTAACCACGATGTCAAGGAAGCGACTTGGAATTAGAGGACGCCATGAAGGCGAAGTACCCGAATCATTTGTAGACTAGATGTCTAGTATCCGTATAGTACGGAGGGTACGGGGCGTACCCCTTTTAAGGGGGGTAGAGCCTTTTGCTTTTGCATTGCATCGGGTTAGCATTGCGTAGTATGTATGTTTGTAATTGTATTTTGTTGGCACATGTGTGCTAATTGTATTGTATGGGCACAAAGTAGTGCTAGTATATTCAGTATGTAGTATGATGAGTATGGTACGTATGTAATGAGTAATGCATTTGTGTTGTACGGTATATGACACGAATGACATTGTGAAGTGGTATTACGAATGTATTGTGGAATGTGCGAATTGAATGGTGTATTGTGTATGGTATTTGAATGGAGTATTGCGTATGAATTGAGTATTGTGTATGGTATTTGAACCGTGTATGATGTATGGTATCTGAATGTGTATGCTGGTAGTGTAAGAATTGCAAACACCTTGTAAGGTGGTAGTAGAATGTATTGTGGCAATTGGCTTGCCAAATGAGTAGAAATGGTAAACCGTAACCTGGAGCAACTTTGAGGGCAAAGTTTCTTAAGGGGGGTAGATTGAAATACCCCATAATTAAAACAGTGATTATTAGGCTAATTATATTTTTAAAGGCTTAATTACACTTAAATAAATACGAGGGAACAAATCCCGAAGAAAACGGACCTTTAAATGGGTTAAAAGCATAAACGAACCTTAAAGCGCGTTTTCCGAGGAAACCGGGAAAACGTGACTTAAGCGGGTCAAATAGACCGTAACAGTTTTGGTCTACTAAATAGTCACTAATAAATATAGTAAAGCTTTAGAACCATAAAATTTATTAAACGAGAAAATTCCGGAAAACGGGTACCGGATAGTAAGAACCGTAACAACCGGGAAGTTGTGGGGTGAGATGCAAATAAGAAAATTAATGTGTCCACTTTTGCAAATAAAAAGCAAATTTGATTGTGTGTGTGTAAGGGGGCGGCCAGCTCACTCTCTCACACTCTCTTAATTTCCCTCTTTATTTGCCTTAGTAACAAAAGGACAAGAGAATAAATGAAAAGCAAAAACAAATTCTCTCTCCTATCCCCACTCCTCTCTCTCACGTATCCCCTCTCTCTCTTTTTCTCTTCTTCTTCCTCAAGCTTGCTAATGGCGATTTTTGTGAGTCCCCTATAGCTCTCACCTTCTCTCCTCTCTTTGAACACTCAGATCTTCTCCAAACTCAACAAAAACATACCATTGAAATCCTCTTGCAAAGGAGAACATTTCCATCCTTTCAAAATCGAAAATGACCACTTTCATTCTGGTGGGTATTCTCCATTTGAAGATTCAAGTCCACCATTGAAGCACCTTCACCTCCTTATTATCTTGAGGTAAAAAGAAATTCGAAAATCCTAATTTCTAGCCCTAGTTTGCATTATAAGAAATTTCAGTTTTTGAACTCTTGGTTCCTCCTTGTTCCAGCCAATTTTGGCTCTCTTCTTGGGCTAGGAATATTGTTCTCTTGCTAGTCAAGAACTTCATTCATCCATTGAAAGGTAATACCCTTGTCTAAACCCTAAAATTAAATTCTAGGGTTAGTGCAAACATGAATGTTAAAAGGTGTTGTGTATTGGTATGGGTTGTATAACTTGGGTGAGAACCCCATTCAAAACCGAGAACAAGGGAGAAGGAAAGAAGAGAAGGAAGGAAAGAAGGAAAAAAACTAGCAAGTCAAGGTAATGCTCTTACCTTGGGTTAGTTTGTGTATTTCATTGTAACAGATTTTAAGTATCTAACAATGAGGAATGTATGTAGTATGAGTAGTAGTAATGTAGTAATGTATTGGAGAGAGAATGTAACAGTTTTTGAAGTTTTTAAATGAAATTTAAAAGCTTGGGAAAACATTGGTATTGATTGAGTATGTGCAGGAATTTTATGTTGTTGTAGTAGTGTTGAATTGTGAGTTAGTGTATTGCATAAACAGGTTTGAGAATGAGTATATGTGAGCTGAAATAATGTGTGGAGAATGTTAAAATATAAGGGAGACTATGTCAAATTTTGTGTAGGAATGAGAGGACTTAAGTGTTTAAGAAGAGGAAGTAACCTAGGTATAACTAGGTGTAGTGAGGAGTGTTTCATAGTTTGGAAACAGATTTGGAAATGAGTTGTGAATGGGATGAAACTAGAGCATAAGGTAATGTATTTTGGATGCTAGGAATAGCATTAGTTGAGGGAGTATTGGAGGATAAGTGTTGAGGGAAAAATCTGTAGGATAAGTGGAAACCAAAATCTGTAGCATTAGTGTGAAGAAAACCAATGTAAGTGTTGGAATTGAAATGAGGAATATTGAGTAAGTTGTGTAAGATGGAGTAGTAAGTTTGGAGAATGAATTAAAGTGATTTAGAGCATCTAAAGAGTGGTAAACATGTGGGGAAACATTGTTAAAGATTGGGGAAGTAATGGATAAATAAATCAGTTGAAAACAGATTTTAAAACTAAAGTACTGGGCCAGACCGGACTTGCGACCGGACTTGCAAGTTCGGTCGAGCCCAGATTTACAAAGACGGGAAACCTTCTGGAATCGACCGGACTTGCGACCGGACATGCAAGTTCGGTCGGACCAGAAAATTCTCCCGTCTGAAACCTTCTGGAATGGCCGAACTTGCGACCGGACTTGCAAGTTCGGTCGGCCAGAAAAATTCCGCAGATGAAAGCTTCTGGAATAGACCGAACTTGCGACCGGACTTACAAGTTCGGTCGGCCAGAAAAATTTCCGTAACACAAGCTACTGGAATGGACCGAACTTGCGACCGACTTGCAAGTTCGGTCGAGCCAGAAATTTCCCGTACTGATAGCTACTGGAATGGACCGGACTTGCAAGGTCGGTCGCAAGTCCGGTCGAGTAAAAAAAAAATGTTTTAATAATGATTATAGTAATCATATATACATATATATGCCTATATACATATATGCATATATGTAGTAATACACCATTAATGAGGTAATAATGGTAAGAAGTAAGTAAATGAATAAGGAAGCAGTGTAAGAAATAGTAAGGAAAAGGATGGTTTTATAACCAAGTAAGAAAGTAATGAAGTAGTAAGTATACATTGAAAGTATCAATGAAGGAGTAAGTAGATCGATAATAGATCATTGATCATACTACTTCATGTATGTATAGGATCCAATAGTTGAGCTCCAAAGGAACCGGTAGTACCTTACGATGGTGAACGGTATAATTTCTTCATGCCCTGTATCCTAACTTGGTTACCCCGATTTGTGTGCTTATGTGACCACCAATAAGATAAAAGCATGAATCGGACTTATATTGCACTTAATTGTGTTTGAACTATATTGTTCTTGTTTTATGCTCTGGAACATTTAGTTTGTATAATTCATGAAATGTATGAATGGAAATGAAGTGTATGTGTAAGTATGAGTACTTGCGTATTGTATGTATGTATGGAAGGAAAGTATGGACTTCTACTAATTCCTAACAATCTAACTCCTAACATGAGTAATGAGTAAAATGGAATGAGTAGAAGCCCGATATAGTTTCGGCCACACGTGAGGATAAGGAAACACAAGAGGTTGGATCCGAATCCTGGCTATAATCTTTTCCTTGGACCAATTCCCTTGAATGGGTAGCATCCTGGATTAGTGGGCCACCCTAAAGCCCGGTGGTGGGATGTAGTAATCCCTGCCCGGAGGTTATACCGACTTAACTGGAAGTAAAGTATGTAAGAAGCAAGTATTGTATTTGTATTGGTCTTGACTATTGTAAGTCATTGACCCGGAGTAAAAAGTATTGAGCACCCGATTAACCCGGGTGTGTAATGAGGCTAACAAGACCTTGTATGTATTGGAGAATTGTATCTCCGTGATGCGGTGAGTATGGTAAGTATGAATGGATGACTTGTATTGTACTTCTTGTATGTATGTATGTATGTATGCTTGGTGAAATGAATGTAATGAATTGTATTGTAACACCCCATCCAACATTAACATACTTACAACAAACTGCAGCGGAAGAACATCCTCATCACATTACTTAACTTGTTGGTGTTACACGCCGTTAGCCACCCACGTGGCTAACAAGGCTAATACATACACAATGTACCGGTCTGATGGGCTAAATTCCCGAGCAACTATACATCAGTATCCCTTTCCATTAACAACAACAACATACACCTTAACTATACCGAGTACTTATAAACTGATGCCGACAACAATTTCGGTCTTACTACACCTACTGTATACATACACTTAATTGTTTACCCATGTACAATGACTACCCGTCCTACTCTCGAACGGCTTCCAGCACTTCGTACCTGAAATAGGAAAAGAAGAGAAAGGGGTGGCCCCAAGGGGCTCAGCACCTTTGCTGGTATGGTAATCCCGCAGCCCACATGCTACCGGGCCACGCACAACTAATTGTCGTCTTAGCATGCAGTTGATTATATTTAAATCATGCATGTGACAATAAACACACAACACTTAACATTTCGCCTCAATAGGCTCAACAATCGGATAATACATCCTACTTAACAAGTCACCCATGGTTTTCATCATCCCTAGAGTGTTTCTCCTCCAACGGAGCTACTTCCTTAATAGACGACACATACCCTTAAATCGGGTTATCCTTAAACGCCTCTTATCACAAACTGGGAATCATATCCATGATCCACACACTCCACATTATACAACACACTCCACATTATACAACCTACACACACTACATACAACACTTAACAACACTTTACGTTCTACGTACACAACACAATACCGCAATGAATACTGCATCACAACAAAACACATAACACAACGGGAATGGTTCGCTTAGGAACCGACCCAAACATCACAAACACACTGGTGAGCCTAGAGAATGTTGCCAGTCTCATGATAAGCTCGTTATACAATAACACCAACACTCATTACCGTCCTAATAGTTGGACGAGTAACTTAAGTTAAGGCGGTTCGGGTTTGGAGGCCCTAACACACCACACAAACACAGGTTCCCACTAAACCGATCATAAGTCAGAATAGGTAAGCTTTGGAGTAAGCTAATGGGAGATCATAACCCGTGAGGGAAACAACCATAACAAAGAGAAGGGTAAGGCTAGGAAGGATACCCTCTCCCAAACAACGCGCGACCGGCCAAACCGGATTCCTCACTACTGTTAGTACATACTTACTTTAGACATACTTAGAACCCACTATGGAGCCTACATAACAACACATACAGTATTACAACTGGGTTAAACACAAGGGAGATCCCTACATTCACATACACATATCACACATTTAACACACGCATAGCCGTGGTTAGTACGTCCCATGGTACGGGTCGTTTCTCCGAATACCGAACTCTCAAGTGATCCTAGACTCAGTTAACTAAGGTTAACACTGCGAGTTAAATGGTATCGGAGTTGAACACGCCACATATATGAATTACTGTAAACTCATTACATGTTTTATCTTACAACGTGGCAAACATACAGAAAACACATTGGCATACAAGCCGGTGTAATCCGGTAGGACGCAGGTTGCAAGAAAACCATACCTGTCACCGGAGTCCACTTATCCTGTCCATATATGTTCCTCGAGCAATTCTCGAACAACTGTTACATCACACGTGTTTTCATTAACATCGGGGTTTGCTTGTTTATGTCAATGCTTAATTTTTCCCTGTTAACTTAGTTACATAACTTAACATTTTTAACTTGTTTTACTCTCACATTTTAATACAACTTTTAACCCACTTAGGTGTCATTAAAACTCCCCTAACATGTCCTCAACATCCTTATAACATCATTACCTACCAATCCCCATCATCACATCATTTCATAACCTTAAACCATGTTTTTGGTCCGACCGACCCACCGACCGACCCACAACTGGGTCGGTCCATTACAGACCCCTTTTACTTCCTTATAATCATGCCCGTCCGACCCACGTCCGACCCACCATTCTGGGTCGGTCCATGTGCGAACATTATTCCACCTTTGAAAACTGACCGACCGACCCATGTCCGACCCACCCTTTTGGGTCGGACCATCACCGAACATTTTCCCAACATTTTACAGAGGCTCGACCGACCCACAAACTGGGTCGGCCCCTGGGTCGGTCGCCTTCTAAACTTACCAAAACTTTGCCAATCTTCACCAAACTTCTCCTAAGGCCTCTTAATGTGTTCTAACATCATTTGGTAACCTTACATCCACATACAACATCCATGAAACTCATTTTCTAACTCCTTAAGCCTTTACTTATTTCCTTGTAAAATTCCTTAACACTTTCAACATTTGTACTAGGTTCCTAAATGGTGCTTCTCACCTATTATAACTACTATCCCAAAACACTTTCTCCTCATCTTAACATCATCTCTTAAGCATCATTTTCTTACTAACTAAATCTCCTTTTTACATCATACCAAACATCACTTATTCCTTGAATATCAACATTACCTAAACCTTAAACAAACTCCTCCAAGACTTAAACACATCCACTAAACACACATTGAATTCCTAGAACTTCCAAGACAACACCTAAATCCTTGCATCACTCCAAATCACTTTAATACATGTTTTCTTCTCAAGTAACATTGATTCACCTTTAACACTTTCTAGTTCACCAAAACTCACTTACAACACTTAGAACTTCTTACACATTTTTCCCAAATTTGGCCATAGTTTCTCTTGTATATACTCACATCCAAACACCTAGGTTTTTACCTTATTTCGCTCAAGAACACCTAAAATCCATCAAACACACTTTTATACACAAACTTCACACATTAAGCACTACATCACAATATAGTGCATAACTTAAATTGCTTGGCACTTAGGCCCTTAAATAACATGGCTCTTAGGCCCTTAAATTGCATAACCTTAAACACTGAATTTCCCACATAAATAATGCCTTTGACCTGCAAATACATACACCAAAACATATGTTCTTTTACTAGTCTCCTTGAGAACACTTTACTAGGTCATTGCCATTGGCTCCTTAGGTATTTTATTAAGCAAATCAAGCTCATTTTCCTAAGGCATTTAAACTACATTGAGATAGTTTGTTTACCTCTTTTTCCTCACAAATTCTTTCTTGTTTCCTTACAAACCGGTGGGGTACTTGATTCTTGTCAAGTTCTATACATTGTACAAACAACATAATGAGTATTCAAGCTTTAAGCTTCATCTCATTGTAAACCCTAGTTACATATATTGTTTTAACACATTAAGGTAATTGTTTTACCTTGGAATTGGAAGAGAACTTGAATAAGTATCAAGAGAGGACTCCTCCTAGCCCTTGGAAGATTCAAATGAAGCTAAAACAAGCAAGATAAATACACCATGGTGAGGTGAATTTTCGGACAACACAAAACATGAAGGAACTTGATTTTTCTTTGAGTTTCCTTACCTTGAAGCAAAGGAGAACAAGAATATGTGAAAAGATGAGCTCAAGCTCCTTCAATGGTGAATCTTCATGGCACCAAAATTGAGTTCTTGAAGATTTGAAAAGAGGGAAGTGTAGAGCTTGACCTAACTAAGACAAATATGGTCTTGGAATTTGATTTGGCCAAGGGAATCACAAGTTACAAGTGAAGGAAGATGAAGAATGAGTGTGGGCTGTTGGAAACCGATGGAGAGAGGAGGAAGAAGAAGACCATCGTGGGAAATGAAGGAAGAAATGAAAGAATGAAGATAACACTTGCTTTTGGAGATATTTATGTACTAAAGTAACTTTCTTCTTTTTACTTTCTTTTCCTTCCTTCCTTTAATTGATTTTACATGGTGGTGACTCACCTTACTACAAAAACCGGCCACCATTATAATAGAAGGGTAATGTAGTCTTTATTGACTCATTTAATTACTTATAACATTATATGTTACAAACTAGCTTGTAAAAATTACTATTCACAAATACAAGGCACATAGAAGTGAAATTTTTGATTTCCCACTAATATGGCCACCCAAATGTGATACTATATAGTACACATGTTAATTAAAGAGTAATGATGGTCATTTAGCCATTCAAAACTCATTTACAAGACAATTTTTCAAAAACGTGCTTTAAGACTCCTTAAAGCACATTTTGTGTTTTAACTTGTTTTCAAGCTTGGTTTTCTTTAGTAATTGATTTAATATGTTCATTAACATATAAACAAGGTATAGGTATGACCATTAGGTCTTACACATTTCCCAAGCTTAGAGCACATTTTTGCTCATATTGACTTTAAGGTATTACCTTGTGTTTTGTTTGGTTTCATTGTCTACCAAAGTTTCTTAAGGACTTATTTAGCCTTATTAAATCATAATTAAATGTTATCAAGTCTTGGTAGGCTCTTTGGGTCCTAACCAAGTTCACTCATAGCTTAGAGCATGTTTTTGCTCAAACTGTGTCTTAATGCTTTATTGCATTTATTATGGTTTAAATTGTTCACTGATGTTACTAAGGCACTTTTTAGCCTTTACATACCATAATTTGATATTTAAACCACATATCAAGGTTTGGGGTATTTCAATCTACCCCCCTTAAAAGAACTTCGTCCTCGAAGTTCACACTTTCCACATCATTAGATTTGAACACGGAATCACTTGGAAATAAACTTCCTTAACCAAACACACTTTACATCACAACCTCGGACTTGATGGTCCGGGCAACACATTCACATCCACACATAACATAACATATCCATGATAACCTCGGACTCTATGGTCCGGGTATCTTAACAACACTTACACATACATAACAACCCCTTTGACTCACTGGTCTTGGGTAACATAACCACATTTGGACACATAGGTCCTGGTAACATAACAGTCTTTAGACACATAGGTCTATGTGACACCACACATTTAGACTCATAGGCCTTGATAGTATACACTTTAAGAAATCCAAGTCAAAACAACATTCATTACACATACCACACAACATGTCAGAGCATGTATAGCAATCAAAAATATCCTTGATATACACTGTGATCCCGTAGAACACGGTCGCGATGGACACCTTCCGTCCCCGTGCCTTTAGGAGATTAAAACAATCACATAAGTTTAAAATTTCCTTGTGAGGTTAAGTAAGAACTTTAATTATGTAAAGTATCCATCAACGTTTTATAAATACCAATTTAAAATCCTTTTGAAAACACACACAACTCCAAGTCCAACTTAAGCTCTTTGCTTCTTTTATTAGCGTGGTTATTCGTGACCACTTATAGGGAGTTTCAAGAGTCATCCAACCCTGATGTGATCAGCATCAGTGTTGAACTATCCTTCCACTCCAATTTGTGTTCGGCTTCCCTTGATCGCATGCAAATCAAGTTCCACCTCCCACTTCATTTTCAAGCATCAAGTAAATCACTCATTTCCAATTTTCTATCTTTTGAATCATTCTAGTCATGATCACAACATCTCCAAAGGATAGAACTCCGTCTATCAGTTACCTCCATTCACTTTTAACCCTGTTGCCTAGGGAATCTTCTTCTCACTAGGTTCTATGTCGGTATCATACCCTTTCATGCATCACTTTTAAGTATACATATATATATACATACACATATATTTTATCCAAAATACTACACCTGGTTTTACATTTATACACTGTCGGGGCTTTTGTTCCCCCGGGAGTTTATCTACTCCCCACACTTGTACAATCACACACAACTGTTAACAAACACACACACTTATCACAATGGTATTCGCATCTTCTGTGCGCAATTACCACAATTAAACCATGAATGAATGTGTATGTTTACGTAACACACACACCAATCATCAAAACAAACAATAATTTGTGCTATGCACAATATGAGTCACATACACTACGTACACTTGTACGGTAATATACACCAAGTGGTTTTGCGCTCTACCCCCCTTAAAAGGGATTACGCCCACGTAATCAATCACTAAACATTGCTTAAATGCTCTGCCGTCGTGAAGTGTTTTAACTTCCACGCGGTCTATTACACAACGGATTCTGATTAGAGGATCTCAACCATATTGGCGGTTTAGTCCGTAAACCAAGAATTCGCATTGGAGTTATAACTCATAACCGGTTTCGGTCCTGGCCTGTGAGGCTTTTAGGCGTTAATAATTAGCCATTCACTCATGTTCATTATTTACGTTGTACATTTGAATCACTGGTTCACTAGTTTCTGCTGCGAAACTTTAATAACTGTAGAGCTTAATTACTCCCTTTTGTTATTCTTACTGTATTGTACATCCCCAATTGTCACCTTCATCTTGGTAACAATGGTTTCTCAACCGACGCACGGTATCTTTTACCCTGAGCGGATTCGGTGAGTTTCACAATTTTCATAACAATTTACTGTGTATACCACTATGTATTTCACAATTATTGACTTGCTTCTACCGACTTACTGTCGGTTGAGATTGAGCTACTACCTAGTGTGTAGTGCTCTCTCAGCTATTTCCAATATTTGGGGTATATTCCATACCGATATTTGGTAGTTAGTGCTACTGTAGTCACTTACTGTTAATCATGTCTCCACATTTGGTTTTGTACAAGTATTCTTTTATTGGTGCGGCCTTGCATTTCCTATGCATCGGCCATTACAACATTATTCACAATCAACATGTTTCCAATTCCTAGCTATCCCACGATCATTACTGCGCAAGTGCAATACCAAAACACTCAGTCATACAGAGTGCAGAGGCGTAAACTCTTGACAGTAAATCCCTTATGTGATTCGCCATGGAATTCACACTGAGTTCCTCATCATACAGTACCAACCACTGGCTTATTGCCCAGTCTGTTTAACACCACTCATCTTGCATCTCCACTGAGTTTAACTCATAACTGATCTTACCTGTTACGTTATCGTTTAACAACATTTATACAACGGTCGCTTGTTGCGCACCGTGCTCTTACTCCCTGTATAACATCAACTTATATCGTATCTACTGTCACCTCAACTTCCACACATAAATTTACATTATTCACATTACGGTTCATCCCTCATTTGGATGACAACTGAATGCTCCTTGAGCATCGATCATTCGAGTCACAAGCCGGCGTTATTCAGCCAGGTGCTTCACTTTATACACATACTACTAAGCTAATTTCTCCTTCAATAACAACATGGTCAATCCTTAACATATTTCTTGAACTTGATTCACATAACTACCGCTCCTGCGGTGTCACAATGTCGAGAGGTATCCCCACTCTTAATGCAGTGGTTCGTTTACCACTCTATTCACTTATACAACATGAACTTCTACCGTCAATCGAATTTATAAAACATCTTACTTATGGCTTATTAGCCTTGTTTGCCTTGAGCTGGGCTCATTGTAGGCTGTCCACACATGTACTTCTCTGTACTACATTACATGGTTTAGATATTATACTGAGCTCCATGACAAGGTCGTTGCATCCGTTTCCTTTCATGGGATGCCCCTTGGTTTGTCAGTCCGTCTCCTGACAATTATGTCTAAACTGTGTGTTAGTTTCAACCCTTGTGCTTCTGTCACTTATTCCAACAATTGTTGATGAACACCCTTCAAGGATTGCTCCTGGGTGTTGTAAGTTATGCCTTACATTTGTCACACTTATTGGTACATTCCGTTGCTACGCCTTTCGCGTTTTTACTGGTTATTATCTTCTTCTGTGAAGATCAACATTTCTGGTAGTGTAGGTACTCATTCTGGGAATTCATCCCGTTGCACATTAATGTGTCCACATTAGGCATCTGCTTGCCATGTACAGGCTGGGTCACCATTCCAGCTATAATGTTTATCCCTAAGGATCCTTAAGACATATGTGGTGTCTTTACATAACAGTTTGTGCCCATCGCACTTCCTAACTCTTAAACATTTCCTTGAAAGGAGTTCACTAATCCTTTTAGTCTTGCTAACTTAACTGAATTCTTTAACTTCAACTATTCCTTGTAATCCTTAGCTCTCGTTTGATTTATACTGCTGACCGTAGACGGAGTCGACTACTCCCCGTGTTTCGGACTCTACTCGTATACATATATGGGGTATCTTGATACATTGCTACTTACCCAACTAACCCATAAGTAGGTCTGTCAGGCCCACATGCTCCTATCGGAGTGCGGTCGTCCCACAACACAGTTGGTACACTTGTAGTGTCCGTCACACGCCTAGGTGAAGTATTCTGTTGTCAACTCCCTTATATTGTCCCGTGACAATATTCATTCCCTGCTTCCCGAACTTAATCGAGGGAAAGTTTATCCATTGCTGTATCTTATCAACTGCTCTTGGTTTTACTGGTTTGGTTTTAAAGAAGGTTGGAAAGAAGTGTTGGTTTGAAAGAAAATCTGGTTTGAAAAGAAAAGGGTTTGTGAAAATCTGGGTTGAAAGAAAAATTTTCATGGTTTCACAACATCTTCTTACCTTAACCAAGTCTAGCTTCTTGCTGACTGGTGTACTTACAATCACAGAGGTTAGGCTATTAAGCTCTTCCATTGTTATGACAATCACATTTAACTTTATGGTACTTTACTAAGTACTTTGTAGTGATTATAAATTTCCCGAACAGCCCTGTTATAGCAGCACTTGCTATTGGCAAGTGCGCCATGCTAATGGCTATCGTTTAACACATACCGGTTGTGGTATTGTTTTTACCCGCACTGTCATCAGTGGCCTTGTTGGCCCTCACTGATCTTACTGTCTTGATAATAACTTGTCTAGGCGACTTCTCACTGTATTCACATAATAATCATTAACTAGGGTATTTCCCATTCTGGGAGTCCCTTTTTACTTAGTATCGTATCCTCTTTATAGCCCGTTCCACGCACTTGTCGTGGTTACTGAGACTTGTCTCTTGTTGGGCACTACGTTGTAGTCCCTTGACGGTTGGTATACCGTTGGTGTTTTATTTATCAACTGTGGTTCCGTAGACACTTGTCTCGGGTGTTATAATCCATTTTGCCTGTTGCACGTAGGTGCGTTGCAAGCTGGTTATTCTCGACTGCTCTGCATGTCGACCCAGGTTGCCGGAAATTCTATTCTCCAATACACAAGATCCCTCATTCATTGCTATGAAATGCGGTTAACATTATTCAGATGGAGACCGTCTCCGGGATTCCCAGTTTTCGGGATCTACCGTATGACAGGTTCTCCGTACCCTAAGGGTATTTAATAACAGCCAGATCGGGTATTCCCGAGTAAGAGAGGACTTCCATCTCCCTGGCGTTGTTCCCCAAGTTATACAGGGATTGTGGAGGGTGGGATGGATATTGTAGGTTTCCAGTAGCCACTGGTAGTTCCTAACTAGCGTATCTCTCACGCTATCACTCAACCCTTAACCCAAAGTACTAAATCCTAACTCGGTACTTCCTAAGCTCGGTAGTTCAGTCATCCGAGCATACTTTTTGTAACACCCCATCCAACATTAACATACTTACAACAAACTGCAGCGGAAGAACATCCTCATCACATTACTTAACTTGTTGGTGTTACACGCCGTTAGCCACCCACGTGGCTAACAAGGCTAATACATACACAATGTACCGGTCTGATGGGCTAAATTCCCGAGCAACTATACATCAGTATCCCTTTCCATTAACAATAACAACAACATACACCTTAACAACTATACCGAGTACTTATAAACTGATGCCGACAACAATTTCGGTCTTACTACACCTACTGTATACATACACTTAATTGTTTACCCATGTACAATGACTACCCGTCCTACTCTCGAACGGCTTCCAGCACTTCGTACCTGAAATAGGAAAAGAAGAGAAAGGGGTGGCCCCAAGGGGCTCAGCACCTTTGCTGGTATGGTAATCCCGCAGCCCACATGCTACCGGGCCACGCACAACTAATTGTCGTCTTAGCATGCAGTTGATTATATTTAAATCATGCATGTGACAATAAACACACAACACT
The DNA here is from genome assembly GCA_023374045.1 of Limonium bicolor. Lineage (NCBI taxonomy): Eukaryota > Viridiplantae > Streptophyta > Magnoliopsida > Caryophyllales > Plumbaginaceae > Limonium > Limonium bicolor. Next base: position 19,915 of record JAIOTZ010000420.1, read on the forward strand.
TAACATTTCGCCTCAATAGGCTCAACAATCGGATAATACATCCTACTTAACAAGTCACCCATGGTTTTCATCATCCCTAGAGTGTTTCTCCTCCAACGGAGCTACTTCCTTAATAGACGACACATACCCTTAAATCGGGTTATCCTTAAACGCCTCTTATCACAAACTGGGAATCATATCCATGATCCACACATCTACATTATACAACACACTCCACATTATACAACCTACACACACTACATACAACACTTAACAACACTTTACGTTCTACGTACACAACATACCGCAATGAATACTGCATCACAACAAACACATAACACAACGGGAATGGTTCGCTTAGGAACCGACCCAAACATCACAAACACACTGGTGAGCCTAGAGAATGTTGCCAGTCTCATGATAAGCTCGTTATACAATAACACCAACACTCATTACCGTCCTAATAGTTGGACGAGTAACTTAAGTTAAGGCGGTTCGGGTTTGGAGGCCCTAACACACCACACAAACACAGGTTCCCACTAAACCGATCATAAGTCAGAATAGGTAAGCTTTGGAGTAAGCTAATGGGAGATCATAACCCGTGAGGGAAACAACCATAACAAAGAGAAGGGTAAGGCTAGGAAGGATACCCTCTCCCAAACAACGCGCGACCGGCCAAACCGGATTCCTCACTACTGTTAGTACATACTCACTTTAGATATTAGTTAGAACCCCACTATGGAGCCTATCACATAACAACACATACAGTACAACTGGGTTAACACACAAGGGAGATCCCTACATTCACATACACATATCACACATTTAACACACGCATAGCCGTGGTTAGTACGTCCCATGGTACGGGTCGTTTGCTCCGAATACCGAACTCTCAAGTGATCCTAGACTCAGTTAACTAAGGTTAACACTGCTGAGATTAAATGGTATCGGAGTTGAACACGCCACATATGAATTACTGTAAACTCATTACATGTTTTATCTTACAACGTGGCAAACATACAGAAAACACATTGGCATACAAGCCGGTGTAATCCGGTAGGACGCAGGTTGCAAGAAAACCATACCTGTCACCGGAGTCCACTTATCCTGTCCATTATGTTCCTCGAGCAATTCTCGAACAACTGTTACATCACACGTGTTTTCATTAACATCGGGGTGCTTGATCATTTGTCAATGCTTAATTTTTCCCCGTTAACTTAGTTACATAACTTAACATTTTTAACTTGTTTTACTCTCACATTTTAACAACTTTTCCCACTTAGCATTAAACTCCCTAACATGTCCTTAACATCCTTATAACATCATTACCTACCAATCCCCATCATCACATCATTTCATAACCTTAAACCATGTTTGGTCCGACCGACCCACCGACCGACCCACACTGGGTCGGTCCATTACAGACCCCTTTTACTTCCTTATAACATGCCCGTCCGACCCACGTCCGACCCACCATTCTGGGTCGGTCCATGTGCGAACATTTTCCACCTTTGAAACTGACCGACCGACCCATGTCCGACCCACCCTTTTGGGTCGGACCATCACCGAACATTTTCCCAACATTTTACAGAGGCTCGACCGACCCACAAACTGGGTCGGCCCCTGGGTCGGTCGCCTTCTAAACTTACCAAAACTTTGCCAATCTTCACCAAACTTCTCCTAAGGCCTCTTAATGTGTTCTAACATCATTTGGTAACCTTACATCCACATACAACATCCATGAAACTCATTTTCTAACTCCTTAAGCCTTTACTTATTTCCTTGTAAAATTCCTTAACACTTTCAACATTTGTACTAGGTTCCTAAATGGTGCTTCTCACCTATTATAACTACTATCCCAAAACACTTTCTCCTCATCTTAACATCATCTCTTAAGCATCATTTTCTTACTAACTAAATCTCCTTTTCACATCATACCAAACATCACTTATTCCTTGAATATCAACATTACCTAAACCTTAAACAAACTCCTCCAAGACTTAAACACATCCACTAAACACACATTGAATTCCTAGAACTTCCAAGACAACACCTAAATCCTTGCATCACTCCAAATCACTTTAATACATGTTTTCTTCTCAAGTAACATTGATTCACCTTTAACACTTTCTAGTTCACCAAAACTCACTTACAACACTTAGAACTTCTTACACATTTTTCCCAAATTTGGCCATAGTTTCTCTTGTATATACTCACATCCAAACACCTAGGTTTTTACCTTATTTCACTCAAGAACACCTAAAATCCATCAAACACACTTTTATACACAAACTTCACACATTAAGCACTACATCACAATATAGTGCATAACTTAAATTGCTTGGCACTTAGGCCCTTAAATAACATGGCTCTTAGGCCCTTAAATTGCATAACCTTAAACACTGAATTTCCCACATAAATAATGCCTTTGACCTGCAAATACATACACCAAAACATATGTTCTTTTACTAGTCTCCTTGAGAACACTTTACTAGGTCACTTTGCCATTGGCTCCTTAGGTATTTTATTAAGCAAATCAAGCTCATTTTCCTAAGGCATTTAAACTACATTGAGATAGTTTGTTTACCTCTTTTTCCTCACAAATTTCTTTCTTGTTTCCTTACAAACCGGTGGGGTACTTGATTCCTTGTCAAGTTCTATACATTGTACAAACAACATAATGAGTATTCAAGCTTTAAGCTTCATCTCATTGTAAACCCTAGTTACATATATTGTTTTAACACATTAAGGTAATTGTTTTACCTTGGAATTGGAAGAGAACTTGAATAAGTATCAAGAGAGGACTCCTCCTAGCCCTTGGAAGATTCAAATGAAGCTAAAACAAGCAAGATAAATACACCATGGTGAGGTGAATTTTCGGACAACACAAAACATGAAGGAAACTTGATTTTTCTTTGAGTTTCCTTACCTTGAAGCAAAGGAGAACAAGAATATGTGAAAAGATGAGCTCAAGCTCCTTCAATGGTGAATCTTCATGGCACCAAAATTGAGTTCTTGAAGATTTGAAAAGAGGGAAGTGTAGAGCTTGACCTAACTAAGACAAATATGGTCTTGGAATTTGATTTGGCCAAGGGAATCACAAGTTACAAGTGAAGGAAGATGAAGAATGAGTGTGGGCTGTTGGAAACCGATGGAGAGAGGAGGAAGAAGAAGACCATCGTGGGAAATGAAGGAAGAAATGAAAGAATGAAGATAACACTTGCTTTTGGAGATATTTATGTACTAAAGTAACTTTCTTCTTTTTACTTTCTTTTCCTTCCTTCCTTTAATTGATTTTACATGGTGGTGACTCACCTTACTACAAAAACCGGCCACCATTATAATAGAAGGGTAATGTAGTCTTTATTGACTCATTTAATTACTTATAACATTATATGTTACAAACTAGCTTGTAAAAATTACTATTCACAAATACAAGGCACATAGAAGTGAAATTTTTGATTTCCCACTAATATGGCCACCCAAATGTGATACTATATAGTACACATGTTAATTAAAGAGTAATGATGGTCATTTAGCCATTCAAAACTCATTTACAAGACAATTTTTCAAAAACGTGCTTTAAGACTCCTTAAAGCACATTTTGTGTTTTAACTTGTTTTCAAGCTTGGTTTTCTTTAGTAATTGATTTAATATGTTCATTAACATATAAACAAGGTATAGGTATGACCATTAGGTCTTTACACATTTATCCCAAGCTTAGAGCACATTTTTGCTCATATTGACTTTAAGGTATTACCTTGTGTTTTGTTTGGTTTCATTGTCTACCAAAGTTTCTTAAGGACTTATTTAGCCTTATTAAATCATAATTAAATGTTATCAAGTCTTGGTAGGCTCTTTGGGTCCTAACCAAGTTCACTCATAGCTTAGAGCATGTTTTTGCTCAAACTGTGTCTTAATGCTTTATTGCATTTATTATGGTTTAAATTGTTCACTGACGTTACTAAGGCACTTTTTAGCCTTTACATACCATAATTTGATATTTTAACCACATATCAAGGTTTGGGGTATTTCAATTGTAATAAGCATGTATGTATGTATTTGACCAATTAGTTGGCGTACCCTTGCTAGTACGCGGGGTATGCGGTTAATCATATTCAGCGTAAGCTGACCCCCTCGGGGGAATGTTTTACTCCACAGGTACCCGCGAGGCGTGACGGAAGGGTAAGGACGGGATGTAATTCTTTTGTAGTTAGGAGGATTGGGATGGTGTACCGAGTTGTACAGACTAAGGCCTTTTGAGTAGCCGGTGTACCATGTGGTACACCTTTTTGGATATTGAATTCGTAATTGGATAGTAGGGAGAGGATATAACTCTTCATTTTGGGAAGTACCTTGGAATGTATTCGTAAAACTTGGATACTCGGTAATCAAATGTAAGTAAGTATTTGGTATTGTAAAGTAAGTAGTATGTATGCATTCATTCTAATCATCAGACCGAAACGGTAAGTAGTAGTAGCCTTGTTAACCTTGGAGGGTCAACGGCGTGTATCACCCGCCGGAGTAAGTAGGTATTCGCTGCGAGAAGGGTAAGTATGGGATGATTAGATGATAATGGAAGAATTAGCGGTTTGGGGTGTTACAATGCCAAGTTACGAAGTGGTTAATGTTTTGAAACCTAACTAGAAGGAGAGTGTGCTAGGAGTAAATAATGTCATTTGAGAGTTAGGTATGGCATTAGTAAGTGAGGTTTGAATGTTTTAAAGAAGAAACCAAAATCTGTTACAACTGATATAAAACAAGAGAAAAGTTAGTTGTAAGTGTAAAAGAATCTAAGTGAAATTAACTAGAATGGTGAGTGTACTTGGAGCTTAGTTTAAGTTGGTTTAGGTGGGTAATTAGGTGCTAAAACATGAGGATTATAGTAGATAAAGATTGGGTAATCAATGGGCTAAGAGAGGACCTTGAACAGAGTTAGAAACTGTCAAAATTGCAAAATCTGTAGCAGGGTCCGGGACTTAGGTCCAGGACCAAGTCCCGGACCACCCCTGATTTTACCCCCGAGAGTTCTCTGTTTGTTTGGTCCGGGACTTAAGTCCATGCCCAAGTCCCGGACCACCTACAATTTTTAAGCCGAGAATTTGCCTGCATTATGGTCCGGGACCTGACTCCTGCATGAAGTCCCGGACCAGGTGAAAATAAAGGCCGAGAGTTTGAACCATGCCTCGTCCGGGACTTAAGTCCCGTATGAAGTCCCGGACCAGACCAGAAATAAAAAAAAAGAGTTTTAAGTGGGGTTTAAGCTAGGGAATGGTTTTGTAATGATATTATAAGTTGATTAGGACATAACTAATGACATGTGAGGGTCGTTAAGGGCTTAAACAAGATTAAGAGAAAATGTGAAACATGAACTTGTGTGAATTAAGCTTGAAACGTAACGACTAAGAAGTAAAGTACGGGAAACGTTAGTGGAGTAACGAGTTAGGCTAATTATGGTTAATTGACCTCCCAAATTAATGTATGTTATAGGACCCGATTAGTTGAACTCCGAGAGAGTGAGCCGACGGGCAAGATACGACGGTGAACGGTATGGTTTTCTCATGCCCTGTATCGTAACTTGGTTACTCTGATTTGTGTGTTTGTGTGTTTATGTGTGTGGAGGGTCATTTTTCGGTATGAGGGGGGGTCTATTTAAATATGGTCTGACTGAAAAGTCGAGACCCTAGGAAAATGCCATTCTGTGGAGGGTGAAAACCCGTAATTCTGTCATCCCTCAAATACCTACTAAATCGTCCGTCTTTCCCAGAAAGCGTAAAAGGGAGTGCAAGTGTGCACTACACCCGCTCTCGATGGGCCCCCGTGGACTTATGCCTCTATAAGGCGGAATTGACTAGAGTCGCCACCTAGTTTGACCTAAGATACTAGGAAGGAAGGAAAGGAGGGTTCTAAGAACCGTTGGTTGACTCTGAAATTGTTGCCTATGGATAGGACTTATCTGGTCATTTGCAGAGATTCTATGTGGGTTCGCACTGGGTTACACCCCTTAGAAGTGGCAACGACCACGTCTTTGGATTGGTGCCCGAGGAAACCTCGGTCTCCGATTGTCGGGATTGCCTTCTTTCAAAACCTTATTAGAGAGATTCAATTAAAGCCAGAGGATAGGATTAGGACAGGAAGTGAGAAAGAGAGTGGATGAGGCGAGCTTTTCTACCAAGCTAGTGCCAAGGGGAGGAATTGGTGAACTCAGATGAGTATAGAATGAAGACTTGGAAAAGTTTGAGGTTGAGTGAATAGACAAGATTTGGAGTCTGATGGTTTGAAGTTTGTGGGAGCCAAAGAAGGTTCGAGTGTTTTAAGAGATATGAGAGCCACCTTAGAGTGGGAAAAGCGTTTTTTGATTGGAATGGGGGCGCAGCCTAGATGGGCTGCCTACGTACTCAACTCCCTGTTGAGATCAGACCTTACGTAGTTCAGGATTTTTGAAGATTTGGGGGTTTTGAGGTGTTTGAGAGGTTAGTCTGTGAGACGCTTGGGTCTATGAGACATTAGAAGTTAGAGAGGAGTCGAATTCGGGAGACGACTTCAGCTTGGAGTGATTTGGAGTTTGGATAATGATTTGAGTGTGTGAGGCAATTGAGGTTTGGGAGAGATCCCGGGTTTTTCGGATTTGAGATTCCGAAAGGGTTGATGTTTTGGGATATTTCGAATTTAGAGTGAGATGATGGTGGACTGACTTGTTTGGCGGAATGATTGTCAAAATCGTCCTTCTTAAAGTTTTTTTTTAAATCGAAAAACCATTGTAAAAGGGCGGATAATCCCGAGGGATTACCCTATGTACCCCCTCGAACACGACACTTAATTAATGGTAAGTGCCGAGGCTCGAAAGATGGGGCAATGAATTTATGTCAAAAATAGGATTTAGAGAGAAACACCATGAATGAGATGTTCTCGGTCGAACCCTAACGTCTCTAACTCCCGGGTTTTAAAACATTAAAAACCGAAAACATTGAAATCGAGCGGAAGGGAGTTAGACGATTCTAAAATCCCGGCTGCAACTAGGAAGGTCGTTACTTCCCTAGCACCCCGCCTTGTAACAATCTGGGCTGCAATTAGGGGAGGTTTGTCACCCTAATGCCCCGCCTAAAGAGATCTAGACTGCGACAAGGGAGGTTATGACCCCAGTGCCCCGCCTCGGATTTTTACTTTGGGAAGGAAGACAAGTGATGTTCTAACCATGGGGAAATGCTTTTGAAGGGGTTAGACATTTCTTGCTCCCCGAAAACGGTTTTATTTTGGAGTTTGAAAACTGAGTTAGAAAATCTTTGAAGTTGTTCGGAATTCTCTATGAAGAAACACTGATTTTGAGAAATGTTTTGGGAGAAAACTTTCTGTATATGTGAGAAGAACTTTCTGCGTTTGAGAAGAGTTTTCTGTGATGTGAGAAGAGTTTTTCCTTTAAAATTCCACAAAATGGTTCCATTGAAAACTCGATGAAATTCGAATAAAGCGATGGTTTGAAATTCTTTTTTGGTTTTTGGATTTTGAAAGGAAATTACAAGTTAAAAGTGAATTGAAAAGGGATCGGGCTTGAAAAATGTGTTGGAATTGATTTGATTTGGTTTGACTTGTATTGGAAGATGAGTCGGGTCAACATTCAGGTTTGTTCAATGATTATGTCAAGGTTTTTGGTCAAGGTCAAGGTTTTCTGGTCAAGGTCAACATTTGGTCAAGGTCAACATTCGGTCAAAGCTAGGGGTCAAAGGTCAATCTTCAGGTCAAAGGTCGACCTTCGGATCTTAACTTGACTTTTTGTGGACTTAGGCTTGATTTTTGTGGACCTTAGGCTTGATTTTTGTGGACTTAGGCTTTGTTTGAGACATGGGTCTTTAATGGTCTTGGGCTTTTGTTTGAGTTGGTGAGAGTTTTTTGATTTGGGGCCAGATTGGGCTTTTGACTCGTGGGCTTGATTTGGGCCTTGGGGGATTGAGTTGTGGGCTTCGGGTTTGGGCCATGGGCCACGGGTTTCGGACTTGGGCTATGGGCCACGAGTTTGGGCCATGGGTTTGGATAATGGGCCAGGTTTATGAACTTGGGCCGGGTTTGAGATGGGCTGGGTTTGGTAGAATTGGGCCGAGAGTTTGGGCTCTGTTTGGGCCGTGGGTTTGGATTTGTTTTTGGGCAAAATTTGGACGTGGGCTTGGACTGGAGTCATTGGGTTCGGGTCATGGGCTTTAGGTCGAGAGTGGTGTGGTTTGGGTCATGGGCTTTGGGCCGGTTTTCAGAGTTGGGCCGAGATGGGGTTTGGGTCATGGATTGGACTTGGTTTGTGGGCCGAGATTGTGTTTGGGGTCAAGTGGGGGCTTTTGGGCCAAATTGGGTGATGGGCCGGTTTTGAGGAGTAGTGGGCCAGGCTTCGGGTTTGGGTTTTTGGGCTCTGGCCAAACTGGGCTGAATTTGGGCTTTGGGCTTGGGTTTCGGTTTTTGGCCTGGGTTTGGATAATGGGCCAAGAAGTGGGCATTGGGTTTGAGGCTTTGACTTGGGTCTTGGGCTTGGATTCGGGCCTTGGGTCAGTTTGGGCCTTGGGTCGGTTTTTTTTTTTGGGCCGAGTCAGATGATGTGGTTTTGGGCTTTGATTTGAATGACATGGTATTGGGCCTTGAGCTTTGGTGATGTGGTGTTGGGCCTTGAGCTTTGGGTCGGATTAAGGGGTTTAGATCTGATTGGGAATGGGACCTTGGGTCGATTTAGCCCCTTGGAGATGGGCTAGCAACAATCTCTTTTTTTTTTAGTTAAAACAGAAGGAAGATTTGGAATTTGAAAGGTGACGAGGAAACCGAGAGACAACCCTGGTTTGGGCCTTGTTTTCTTTCTGGAATGATGATCAAAGGAGAGGGTTTTGGATCAGAATGGAATGATAAGATTTATTAACCAATTAATCTTGATTAAGGGCGTATTAAGGGTAAAAGAGGATTCCACCCACATAAAACGAATGAGAGACCCGTTAGGCATGGGGTGGTTTCACATCTTAAACCCTCCTAGATTAGCCTTGAGGCTTGTTTTTTTGAAGTTTTTGTTCTTATGTACACATAAGGGTGGTTTGAGTGTTTTCTGAAGTTTATAGGAGATTATTGCCCCACGAAACGAATGAGAGACCCGTTAGGTGTGGGGCAATAATGCATCCAAAACTTTTCTGTCAGCTTAAAAGGCCCTAAGGGAAATAACTAGGGCTTATTAAGAATCAAAAGCATGCACGGCAAAACAATAAAGATGAACAGGAACGGGAATAAAACTATGAATTCGTGATAACACTTCAACAAAAATATCGAATCGGTAACATTCCAAACCAAATACTGGTGTCCAAAGAGCAATATCAATATCGAAAGCAGTTTAATTTCCAAATTGAACTCAAGTCGCAAAGGTAGAAAATCAGACTATTTTCTTGCGTTGGGAGAGCTGACCAATAGGGTTTTTTAAACTCCACACATAGCAGTATAGCCTAAAAGTCGATAAACCCAACACATTAACTGCGTCAAATCCAGCTCCAATTCTCACGGTACCTCAGCAAAATACGATAGCAGTGAGTGACAAACAAATCGAACCAAAGAAACAACATCAGTCAAAGGCATTACTGAAACAAAATGTGCAAGGATACGACATGCATAGTGAGAATCATCCTCTTGTGCCAAATCAGAAGTGGTAGCAGCTAGTCCCTGTTTGGTTTAATTATCGAGTCCAGCCAAGAACACTGTCGAAGTTCTTCCGGCAAACAATTTAAAATCACAGCGCAAGTTGTCACTCAACACACCACAAGAGTCCAGTAACCATTCGAAACAAGTCAAAGCAGAATCCAAACCACACAGAGGGCGTTTACCTCCATTTCAACCAGGATGCAGGTTATAAGATTTTCAGGTGCACGAATTCTTCGAAACAAATCAATAGTAAGCACCATAGTTTTGAACCCACATGAAGATGACGGGACCTCAGTCCTCGTACACAGAGTTACACGTTTTTTACCCAGATGCGAGCAAGCTTGACCCCAGTCCGACCGAGATGCCAAAAAGAGGTTCCTCAGTCAAGATATACACAGATGAAATCGGCAGGAAATGCATCATTTCGCAAACCAGATAAAACGGACTATCTTAGCTTGAACAGGCAAAGGAAATCAAAGGAAAAAGCAAGATAATGACGGGAGCATGAAGATCTTTACCCCGATAAGTCGAGCACCGAAAGGAGGTAAAACCGAGACCAAATCACGCAGATAACATACGAGACTTACAAATCAACGATGGTAGTATATTTTGACGAATATGAGTCTTCGGTGAAGGCAAAGAAGAAGGGTGACCGTGACTTGAGCAAGCGGGTTCTCCTTGTGATTCATCCGAGAAGAGGGGCGATGGTGAAGAGAATGTAGAGAAGCATGTACGTTTTTTTGTTTTCCAGCTAGGTATTGAGAGGACAAGCAGGCGACTGATGAGAGACGGTGATTCAGAAGAGCGAATGAAGAGAATCGTCGAGAGGATCGAACGACAGAGACGGAGGAAGGAGGCGGATCAAAACGGAGAAGAAGAAGAAGAATGAGGCCTCTGCTGGGTTTTTGTAAAGAAGAAAATGAAGATGTCCGATCTGAAGAGAACGGAGGCGGCGATTTGAAGAGAGAATGGAGGACAGAGCACGATGTCCCTTGCTCGCGAGTCGGTTTGCAAAATTACCGAAGAAAATGAAGAGGATCAGAAGGGGAAGTGGTAGACGTAGAAGAAGAAGAAGAAATATTGATGTAGAAGAAGATGTTGGCGGCCATTGTCGATCGAAGGAGTAAACCGATTGAGATTTTGGGAGTCGAATGAAGTCAGGGTTCATCAGAGAATGAATGAGAGAATCCCCCCATCGCTCCGGTGGCTACTGTGCCCCTTTATAGTGATATATTAGGGTTTTTGTAAAGAAGGGGTCATCTGATTTTTTTTGTGGGCTAACTAGTAAGATTGGACCGGTCAAGACATGGACCATGTTTGGACCCAACACAAAACGGGAATTAAAACAGGTTTTTGCCCCTACTCGGGTTCAAACTCGGGACATCTAGACACTCCTTCCTACTCCTTAACCAACTGAGCTGCAACGAGATTTGGTATTGTAACCGCAACTTAATAAAAATAAAAGCTTCACTGGGAGCTGAAACAAGATAAAACGCTCCAAGCTCCTTGCCAAGAATTGAACCCGAGACCAGTTGGTTTTAAAATGGATGGAAGTAGGAAATTCATTTTCGAAGAATTGGGTTCTTTTGACATGCTTTGAAAAGGGTTATAAAATGATGGTTTCATTTTAGCACGCACGCTAATATGTTTTGAAAAGGAAAGGCAACAACCCCTCTTATTATTTCGGAATTTGCATTATGGGGTGAAAATTTTTGGTGTCTACAGATAGCTCCCCTTGATTCAATTTTGCAAGTCCTTGCAGAATTGGATCAAGGTTGACGGGGCGCCAAAAATTCTCACTGCGGTTAATGATTTGTTCTTATGGGTGCCAGTGCACGGGGACTTATGACGGGCCTATAATGCGATTGAAAGTACGAGGACTTAGGAGTGCCTCAACTAGACCTCTTGACATCTAGCTATAAGACTTATGATGAGCCTATGATACTAACAATTTGATTGGTTTTAGGGTGCACGAGGACTTAGGAGTGCCTCAACTGGACCTCTTGATATCCAGCCCTAGGGCTTATGACGAGCCTAGAATGCGATTGAGAGTAGGAGGACTTAGGAGTGCCTCAACTAGACCTCTTGATATCTAGCAATAGGACTTATGACGAGCCTATAATACTTTGAACGAGTACCGTACTAGTAGCATAATAGCTGCCTAGCAGGTGGATGTGAAACGATTTCGCACTAGTAGCGTAATAGCTTGCCTAGTGGAGGAAAATGTGGGACCGTACTAGTAGCGTAATAGCTGCCTAGCAGGTGGATGTGAAACGATCTCGCACTAGTAGCGTAATAGCTTGCCTAGTGGAGGAAAAGTGGTGAGACCGTACTAGTAGCGTAATAGCTGCCTAGCAGGTGGATGTGAAACGATCTCGCACTAGTAGCGTAATAGCTTGCCTAGTGGAGGAAAATGTGGGACCGTACTAGTAGCGTAATAGCTGCCTAGCAGGTGGATGTGAAACGATCTCGCACTAGTAGCGTAATAGCTTGCCTAGTGGAGGAAAAGTGGTGAGACCGTACTAGTAGCGTAATAGCTGCCTAGCAGGTGGATGTGAAACGATCTCGCACTAGTAGCGTAATAGCTTGCCTAGTGGAGGAAATGTGGGACCGTACTAGTAGCGTAATAGCTGCCTAGCAGGTGGATGTGAAACGATCTCGCACTAGTAGCGTAATAGCTTGCCTAGTGGAGGAAAATGTGGGACCGTACTAGTAGCGTAATAGCTGCCTAGCAGGTGGATGTGAAACGATCTCGCACTAGTAGCGTAATAGCTTGCCTAGTGGAGGAAAAGTGGTGAGACCGTACTAGTAGCGTAATAGCTGCCTAGCAGGTTGTGAGTATTTGATTGTGAACGAACTTCGTGGGTACATGCAAATGATCTGCGATGTAAGGTGTTCAAGAATAAATGTATTAATTGAATCAAACTCCCTGTTTGTGGATGTAGATTTCTTGTGAGCTGATGGCTCTAGATTTGCTTCAAAGCTTCGGGATGGCTCCGGCATGCGTTGATGGCTTCGGTATGCATTGATGGCTTCGGTATGCACAGATGGCTCCGGTATGCATTGATGGCTTCGGTATGCACAGATGGCTCCGGTATGTTCAGATGGCTCCTGTGCGGTCGGATGGCTCTGACACGATTCATGACCCCATTATGAGCAACGACTCCGGGATGGTTGGTGGGTTTTGATTGCATTTCGAGTCGAGTGGTTGGTCGATATGATTTGTGTACTTTGATGTGGTCGACAGTTTTTTTTTAATGGCTTTGGTATGGTCAGTTACGGCTTCAGATTCCTAGAGATGGCTCCGGGATAGCTCGGGATGGCTTCATTGGTGATGGCGAGGAAGTAAGGAAAACTTTCGCCTGTGAGGTGGTCGCGCCCTGGGCGGGCTGCCTACGTACTCAATTTCGTATTGAGATCAGACCATACGTAGTTCGATCCTTTGTGGGCGAGGCTTTGGTGAGGAAATGATTCCTGTGTAGCCCTAGGGATGGTCTCAATGTTTGAGGATGGCTCCCGCATGGCTCCAACTTGGCTTTGGGAGTGGCACCGACGAGGCTCGAGTATGACAATGAATAACTTTGGGATTTTCTTTATGTGGCTTCGGATGGCCCTCGTTTGGTCTGATATAGCTCGAAGATAGCCCAGGATGACTCCAAGATGGTTCGATCTAACTTGATGATGGCCCGGGATGGATCTAGTTGACATCTTTTGATCAAAAGTTACGCTTCAACAACTGCAACTGAAGTCGACTTTCAGCGAGACTAGACAGAGTTCTTACCAGTCGGATGTTGATGATGAAATGATTATATTAGATGTAGACATTGATTACTAAACGAGATGCAAAATGCATATGCAGTTTTTTTTTTTTTAGAGATGGTATGGTCTTATCTCTATTAGTATGAGGTTTACGAATATAAGACATCTTCAGATCGATCTTGAGTGATTGTTAAACTCGAATGCGTGAATCACTTTCCTCTCACAGAGGGACGCGGGTCAATCTCTCGTGAGTTTGGCTGTGTGTGCAAAACGGTGTGATGATACTCTCGATGCTGAGAGCAGTATTTTCCTGAGAATTTCTTTTCAAGGTTCCGGACTTTCCAACCCTTACTAATTCCTCACCTGCAGTGGGGTAGGCTGTTTATAATTGGTGCTCATACTGAGATTCACTCGCACTCATAAGACCTTGTGGTGTAAGGTCACACTCATTCGCTCATGGTCCCTTTGGTATGCTGGGACATGTTGATAGCAAGTACGAAGCTTATGATTCATACTTTAGATCCGGTACTTTCAGTTAACGCTCACCAATTAACGAGTCGGAGGTCTTTTATTGGGTTATAACGGGGCTGAGGGGTATGACGTATGTCACATGGGACTGGAGGATTTATTTGGAAGTTGTGGAGTTTTTGTGCAATAGAGGATATGTTTCACCTTCGCCATGGGTGGAATGATTAGACGGGTTTTGACAACCTTTTATTGGTTTCTTCGGGACATCATTGGTCCTTTTGGTTTGGATTTCTCCTTCTTGCCTCTTCTGGCGTACGATTTGAACTTTCTTCTCATTTTTGTGTTTTTGAAATTGCATTTGGCTCATCAACTTTCTTAAGCTCTTTTGCTTCGCATTTTGGCTTTCAGCTACAAATTTGCATTCACTTATCGATATTCTTGAACATTTTCGGCTTTCTTTTTGGTGTTTGGCCTTGGAGTTGCATTGACTCGCTGATTTCTTTGAACATTTCATTTGTTGTTTTTGTGGAAGATGATGGGGAGGGACCATGGCTCCGGCTCCTTTGAGATCCTCTATTGCAAGGGCAAGTAAGAGTATGTTCGTGGGTTGGCATGTTGTGGAGTTTCTGAAGCAAGAGTTTTTCGTGAAAGGCTCAGCCGGGCTCACTAAGGGATTATGTACAGGGCATTCAAAGCTTTTTGGTTTTATGGAGATTTTTATTCCTAAGTGCCTCGTCATTCTCATCAGTCAATGATTGTTTTCTTACTATTCTCGGATCTTTGCATGAATCACAGTTCGTATCTTGTTTATCAACACTGATCTCTTTATGTATTGTGCCTCTCCACGTGCTGAGGGAATGCACATGTCGCTCGTGGTTTTACCTCCATTGGGTCTCTCTATCTTCCCTCAACGCTCATAGGATTGTCCAGTACCCTTATTTGAAATTCAAGGGAAAATACTGCTCTTCGCACACTACTCACTTTGTTTGTGGTGCTGATTTTGATTGGACCCTTGCGTCTATTGATGGCTCGAGAGTTTAGTAATTCAAGCATTATGTTCGATCAATCTCTCAATATTTTCCCCAAAGATGTCATTTCGATACGAGCGTATGCAGTACATCTACCATGCAATGTGTTGTGGTAATATGGAACTACTATGTACATATGATGCATGATGTGTTAATGATGATGCAAAGATAGATGATTTTGAATTTTGACTGAATGTTTTGTGTGTGTGTGTGTTTTTTTGTATGTTTTGTATGTTTTTTTTATGCAATGCATGATCGGTAAGGTTACACCTAGTCTCGCTTGAGTCAGTTTCAGTTCAAGATCCATGAAGTTCCTCTCGCCACCAATGGCTCTTTAGACGGTCAGTTGCTGAGTGGTCCCGGAGAAACGTGGTCCCATGTGTTTTAGCAGTTAATCGAATCTTGACTGCTTAAGGAGTGGTAATTCCTTCATTGCACTAGTCAATATGATAAAATCGTCTTTTTCTTCCTGCAATTCCTGGATAGGTCAAAAAAAGGGGGAGGGATGGGATGCAACCCTTCAAACACATTCATTACAATAAAACATGACTCAACTACTTTCTGTCACTATCGCCACAGATTAACACATGGTCCTGCATGACTCGGTGATGCCTCAGGAAAGTGTGCCTTCATGGTCTAAGATGGACGTCTTAGCTCTAAAGAAGATACCTCTCCTCTGTCTATCAGCTCTTGGATTGCGTTCTTTAATGTGGTACACTCATCGGTGGTGTGTCCCCAAATTCTATGATAGTCGCAGTATTCATGCATATGTGGCCCAAGTTTCTTGATTCTTGACCTTGTATTGAAAAGTGCTAGATGGCCTCCCTCGACTAATATTTTCAATGCTTCGCTGAGCGACATTCCGAGGCTCGAAAGTTGTCCCTGTGAGCTTTGTCCGAGTGTACGTTCCCTTCTTTCCATGATTTCGGGTTGCTCTGTCAATTTGATTTCAGTGTCTTCCAAAGCAATTGCAGCCGCCATCAATCGTTTGAAGTCGCAAATTCCTAGGTATCTCAATCAGCATTGGTACTCTTCTCTCAGGCCAGAAATCACCATTCGTATTTGCTCCTCCTCAGTGGGTCGATTATTCATTTGCCCAGCCTTCACCCTCCATCGTTCTATGAATTCCCTCACAGTTTCGCTATGGTTTTGGCAGGTGATTTCTAAATCTCTACGCGTAACTTCATGATGAAAGTTACCACCGTATTGAGTAAGAAATTCAAAGCAAAGATCTTGGCTTGACTTTCCTTTTAGATCTAGGCCCATAATCCAACAATAAGCAGGCCCCCCTAAGTAGAATCTAAAGCACGCGGCCTTCAGCTCATCGGATAAACCATGTAGATCCATGAGCTTATCATACTTGTCAATGTGATGCCTCGGGTTTCCAATTCCTTCATACTTCTGCATTTCAGGCAAACTCAAGCCTTTGGGCAAGCGAGCTTTAGCATATGGATTAATCGATTCCCAACCCACTGATTTGAAACGTTGGGTCAGTTTCCACTCTTGCAATTCTGTCCTCAGCTCTTGCATTAATTCTACCATTGGGATCGCCTTGGGATCAGGGTTTTGAATGAAGGTAGAGGCTATCTGAGGGTGGCTACCATCAAAGGGATGGGGGAATGGGACTGTTGCTCTTTGATAAGGATGTTGGTCAGGCTTTAATGACTGGGGGAGTGTTTGCTGTGAAGGAACTTGTTTTTGTGTGGATGAGGAGATGCTTAGGTCGGGATTTACAATGAGTGAGGATGAGGTTAAGGGCTTTCCTCCATTATGGATAATTTGCGACTGCAGTCTTCCCAAAGAAGCAACTGGGGTTCTCAGAGCTGAACTGCATACAGACGAAGGAGGTGTGATTGGCGCTGCTTGGGTTTGGACAGAGAGAGCGTGCGGGTCCATCGTTTGAAACTTATAGGCATCGTATGCAGAGTAAGTTGGAGACTCCTTGTAACTGCTATCCGACTCTGAATAGGCCTCAGTTAGTTTTCTTCGGGCACATTCTCCTGTCCTCAATTTTTTATTCAAGTCACTAGTAAGGTCATGGGTCCAGCCTTCATGAACTAATCGACCTTTGACTGCTTAATTGCTTCGTGGTGTTTGCTCCATCTTCTTTCTTTTTGGTTACTGACTTTCGCGAATACCTGCACGCACAAGGATTAGAATGAAGGAAAAAAGGTCATGTCAGTATGCTTCGTTAAACAAAAATGTTGTTGTGTGATGGGTATGAATGATTGTTGGGGTAAAAACAACTTTTATTTGTTTTGAAATTCTTTCGTGAAATGATGCATGAATGTCATGGACGTGAGCGCTTGTTAAGTGTCATTTTATCTCAAAAAATGCTTTTTTAAGGGGATGTATCCGTGGACACCGCAAATTTCACCCCATAAAGCAAAGTTTTAAGAGTGATAGATAAAACGTGAAGGGTCGTCTCGTATGTCCTTTCTTTTAAACGGGACGGACATGCCAAAAGAAACCGAGTTTTTTTTAAAAAAAGACGGTTTTGAAAACACGTGTTTTCGAAGTGGTGGATTTGAACAATATGAATATTGACACTCGGTCATTCGCAAACAACATAGGGATTGGGGAACCCTGTACACATTGACCTAAATAAATTCAGAGGGAATGTATAAACCTATACATGTAATCTATTCAGAAATGGACAAGAAAGAAAGGAATCATAGGGGAAAACCTATACATCGTCGATCCTAAGAAGTCATTAAAGGGGGAATTTTGAGTCAAACTTCTCTTGAACTCTTCTAGTCTGTCTTCGGGCTTCTAACTGACTGCTCACCCACACCTGGGCTCCTGATTGGCTGCTCAGCTTGCCTTCGGGCTCCCGGTTGGCAGCTTACTCGTCTTTGGGCGCTTGTGTTGAAGCAGTACCATGACCCAACAAAATGGGTCTGGTGTTCCTCTGATTTCCAACGGTTCGAACTCAAATAGGTGTTGCTAATCTTCATGTCACTCGGCTAGCTGCACGGGTTGGTGTGCTTCTGGCTTTTGGCTCACACCGCGTACTCGATCTTCATGCTGCTTCACTTGCTTCGACGAGGGGAATGAAGGATGTTTTTGAGAAAGGAAAAGTGAATGATCGAGCACAAAATCTTATGTGAAAATCCACCACTGTTGTGAAAACACGAAATGATCAGTACGCTCCACAGTAATGACCGCTGCTCTTGAAGGTGGGCAGAACTTCAAAAATAGCGTGTCACGACATGGGGACTAAATCATTTATTTTGAAATACATTTGTGAAAATGCACTTTGAAAACTGTTTTCGAAAACCATTAAGAAATAATGTTGGTGAAGAAAGTTGTTTGAAATTCGTTTGTAGAAAGTAGGTTTTTAGAAATCTATTTCTGAAAATCGTTTTGGAAATAACAAGGTTTTAAAAGATGAAGTGACGGGTTTTAAAACCCCAAATGTTTGGGAGCAAAACTAAGGTGAGACTCTAAATTGGACGAGCTTGTAAAACCTCTTTAAAAGATATGTGAAAGAGAATTCCGAACGTTTTTAAAACAGACTGGTTTGAAAAAGTGGTTTGCACACATGTATAGCATAAAGTAAATCGTGGCTATTGTTTGATGTGGAGCTGTAAGTGTTAATGTTGGGATAATCACTTTCCAGGTCAATTATGATACCGTCTCACCGGAGGAACCGTCGTCCCTTCACTATCATCTCTCGGGGTTTTTCTCTGCTATGCCTTTGTGGGGCACGTCATCAAGAAAGTCCGGAGTGCTTAAGTTCGAAAGGTCAGGACACCCGAGATGATAAGGAAACATACGCCACGGCCAGTGATGATCCGACAACACCCCACTTTTCGGAAAACTCGGGGAAGTACTGCATGGGAACAGGTCTCTCGTCATCCGCACGGTCAGGTGTGTCTAAAGTCCAAATTATTCACTGACTACGTTGTGCCATGTATGGGTATCCGGTAAATACGGGATCCTCTATGGACGTGTAGCGTGACATTGGGCTTTAGAGACACCCGTGGTGCAGAGGAACCATGGAGGACTGAGCCCATGCAATCTTCAAGGTAAGGCAAAAGGGTGGTCAGACAGACGGCATACAGAGGGGTGACTACCCATAAACCTGCCTTAGACACTGGATAAGGCAGCTGGACACTGAAGGCTCATGGCTCACTATATGCTGGTTTTGACTCGGGTAATGGAGGATATTTTTTGGATCATGAGCTTCAAAGCGTTAGTCGGAGACCATACCGCCTCGTTGGTTTGTTCACTGAGAGAGTGACCCAGCTCATGGGGAATCAACCGTGGACCGGTTGGGGATCCCGTGACATCGTGGATAAAGCGGGTGACACAGAGGAATGCATGTCTTAGGCTACCCACCCAATGCACCCCACAATCATACAATGTAAGTAAAGCTGAGAAATTAGCACCACCCTAATTACTAAGGGTTTTGTCTTGAGATTAGTGATTCCAAATTGGTTATTTATTAACCTAAAGGGAAGTTAGCTTCATTCACACCTAAGTGTCTCTTTCTAAGTGTGAGCTAGTTATTAACCCAATTGTTGTCATGTTTGTTGAGGATCTAACAAATCCTATCTGTCCTCATCAGGCACACACTCTGAGTGTGGAGTAGAGTAATCCTAGAGGCTTTGAAATGAATCTCATGAAGGTTTTGAAAGAAGTGGGGAAATCCTGACAATTTGAATGGAGTTCAGTCTTCCTTGAGTTTGAGAAAAACTTACTCAAGTTTTCCCCAGCAGAGTCGCCATTCTGTGGAGGGTGATTTTTCAGTATGAGGGGGGTCTATTTAAATATGGTCTGACTGAAAAGTCGAGACCCTAGGAAAATGCCATTCTGTGGAGGGTGAAAACCCGTTATTCTGGCATCACTCAAATACCTACTAAATCATCCGTCTTTCCCAGAAAGCGTAAAAGGGAGTGCAAGTGTGCACTACACCCGCTCTCGATGGGCTCCACGCAGACTTATACCTCTATAAGGCGGAATTGACTAGAGTCGCCACCTAGTTTGACCTAAGATACTAGGAAGGAAGGAAAGGAGGGTTCTAAGAACCGTTGGTTGACTCTGAAATTGTTGCCTATGGATAGGACTTATCTGGTCATTTGCAGAGATTCTATGTGGGTTCGCACTGGGTTACACCCCTTAGAAGTGGCAACGACCACGTCTTCGGATTGGTGCCCGAGGAAACCTCGGTCTCCGATTGTCGGGATTGCCTTCTTTCAAAACCTTATTAGAGAGATTCAATTAAAGCCAGAGGATAGGATTAGGACAGGAAGAGAGAAAGAGAGTGGATGAGGCGAGCTTTTCTACTAAGCTAGTGCCAAGGGGAGGAATTGGTGAACTCAGATGAGTATAGAATGAAGACTTGGAAAAGTCTGAGGTTGAGTGAATAGACAAGATTTAGAGTCTGATGGTTTGAAGTTTGTGGGAGCCAAAGAAGGTTCGAGTGTTTTAAGAGATATGAGAGCCACCTTAGAGTGGGAAAAGGGTTTTTTGATTGGAATGGGGGCGCAGCCTAGATGGGCTGCCTACGTACTCAACTCCCTGTTGAGATCAGACCTTACGTAGTTCAGGATTTTTGAAGATTTGGTGGTTTTGAGGTGTTTGAGAGGTTAGTCTGTGAGACGCTTGGGTCTATGAGACATTAGAAGTTAGAGAGGAGTCGAATTTGGGAGACGACTTCAGCTTGGAGTGATTTGGAGTTTGGATAATGATTTGAGTGTGTGAGGCAATTGAGGTTTGGGAGAGATCCCGGGTTTTTCGGATTTGAGATTCCGAAAGGGTTGATGTTTTGGGATATTTCGAATTTAGAGTGAGATGATGGTGGACTGACTTGTTTGGAGGAATGATTGTCAAAATCGTCCTTCTTAAAGTTTTTTTTTAAATCGAAAAACCATTTTTTATTGTAAAAGGGCGGATAATCCCGAGGGATTACCCTATGTACCCCCTCGAACACGACACTTAATTAATGGTAAGTGCCGAGGCTCGAAAGATGGGGCAATGAATTTATGTCGAAAAATAGGATTTAGAGAGAAACACCATGAATGAGATGTTCTCGGTCGAACCCTAATAACGTCTCTAACTCCCGGGTTTTAAAACATTAAAAACCGAAAACATTGAAATCGAGCGGAAGGGAGTTAGACGATTCTAAAATCCCGGCTGCAACTAGGAAGGTCGTTACTTCCCTAGCACCCCGCCTTGTAACAATCTAGGCTGCAATTAGGGGAGGTTTGTCACCCTAATGCCCCGCCTAAAGAGATCCAGATTGCGACAAGGGAGGTTATGACCCCAGTGCCCCGCCTCGGACTTTTATTTTGGGAAGGAAGACAAGTGATGTTCTAACCATGGGGAAATGCTTTTGAAGGGGTTAGACATTTCTTGCTCCCCGAAAACGGTTTTATTTTGGAGTTTGAAAACTGAGTTAGAAAATCTTTGAAGTTGTTCGGAATTCTCTATGAAGAAACACTGATTTTGAGAAATGTTTTGGGAGAAAACTTTCTGTATATGTGAGAAGAACTTTCTGTGTTTGAGAAGAGTTTTCTGTGATGTGAGAAGAGTTTTTCCTTTAAAATTCCACAAAATGGTTCCATTGAAAACTCGATGAAATTTGAATAAAGCGATGGTTTGAAATTCTTTTTTGGTTTTTGGATTTTGAAAGGAAATTACAAGTTAAAAGTGAATTAAAAGGGATCGGGCTTGAAAAATGTGTTAAATTGATTTGATTTGGTTTGACTTGTATTGGAAGATGAGTCGGGTCAACATTCAGGTTTGTTCAATGATTAGGTCAAGGTTTTTGGTCAAGGTCAAGGTTTTCTGGTCAAGGTCAACATTTGGTCAAGGTCAACATTCGGTCAAAGCTAGGGGTCGAAGGTCAATCTTCAGGTCAAAGGTCGACCTTCGGATCTTAACTTGACTTTTTGTGGACTTAGGCTTGATTTTTGTGGACTTTAGGCTTGATTTTTGTGGACTTAGGCTTTGTTTGAGACATGGGTCTTTAATGGTCTTGGGCTTTTGTTTGAGTTGGTGTGAGTTTTTTGATTTGGGGCCAGATTGGGCTTTTGACTCGTGGGCTTGATTTGGGCCTTGGGGGATTGAGTTGTGGGCTTCGGGTTTGGGCCATGGGCCACGGGTTTCGGACTTGGGCTATGGGCCACGAGTTTGGGCCATGGGTTTGGATAATGGGCCAGGTTTATGAACTTGGGCCGGGTTTGAGATGGGCTGGGTTTGGTAGAATTGGGCCGAGAGTTTGGGCTCTGTTTGGGCCGTGGGTTTGGATTTGTTTTTGGGCAAAATTTGGACGTGGGCTTGGACTGGAGTCATTGGGTTCGGGTCATGGGCTTTAGGTCGAGAGTGGTGTGGTTTGGGTCATGGGCTTTGGGCCGGTTTTCAGAGTTGGGCCGAGATGGGGTTTGGGTCATGGATTGGACTTGGTTTGTGGGCCGAGATTGTGTTTGGGGTCAAGTGTGGGCTTTTGGGCCAAATTGGGTGATGGGCCGGTTTTGAGGAGTAGTGGGCCAGGCTTCGGGTTTGGGTTTTTGGGCTCTGGCCAAACTGGGCCGAATTTGGGCTTTGGGCTTGGGTTTCGGTTTTTGGCCTGGGTTTGGATAATGGGCCAAGAAGTGGGCATTGGGTTTGAGGCTTTGACTTGGGTTTTGGGCTTGGATTCGGGCCTTGGGTCAGTTTGGGCCTTGGGTCGGTTTTTTTTTTTGGGCCGAGTCAGATGATGTGGTTTTGGGCTTTGATTTGAATGACGTGGTATTGGGCCTTGAGCTTTGGTGATGTGGTGTTGGGCCTTGAGCTTTGGGTCGGATTAAGGGGTTTAGATCTGATTGGGAATGGGACCTTGGGTTGGTTTAGCCCCTTGGAGATGGGCTAGCAACAATCTCTTTTTTTTAGTTAAAACAGAAGGAAGATTTGGAATTTGAAACGTGACGAGGAAACCGAGAGACAACCCTGGTTTGGGCCTTGTTTAAGGGCGTATTAAGGGTAAAAGAGGATTCCACCCACATAAAACGAATGAGAGACCCGTTAGGCATGGGGTGGTTTCACATCTTAAACCCTCCTAGATTAGCCTTGAGGCTTGTTTTTTTGATGTTTTTGTTCTTATGTACACATAAGGGTGGTTTGAGTGTTTTCTGAAATTTATAGGAGATTATTGCCCCACGAAACGAATGAGAGACCCATTAGGTGTGGGGCAATAATGCATCCAAAACTTTTCTGTCAGCTTAAAAGGCCCTAAGGGAAATAACTAGGGCTTATTAAGAATCAAAAGCATGCACGGCAAAACAATAAAGATGAACAGGAACGGGCATAAAACTATGAATTCGTGATAACACTTCAACAAAATATCGAATCGGTAACATTCCAAACCAAATACTGGTGTCCAAAGAGCAATATCAATATCGAAAGCAGTTTAATTTCCAAATTGAACTCAAGTCGCAAAGGTAGAAAATCAGACTATTTTCTTGCGTTGGGAGAGCTGACCAATAGGGTTTTTAAACTCCACACATAGCAGTATAGCCTAAAAGTCGATAAACCCAACACATTAACTGCGTCAAAACCAGCTCCAATTCTCACGGTACCTCAGTAAAATACGATAGCAGTGAGTGACAAACAAATCGAACCGAAGAAACAACATCAGTCAAAGGCATTACTGAAACAAAATGTGCAAGGATACGACATGCATAGTGAGAATCATCCTCTTGTGCCAAATCAGAAGTGGTAGCAGCTAGTCCCAGTTTGGTTTAATTATCGAGTCCAGCCAAGAACACTGTCGAAGTTCTTCCGGCAAACAATTTAAAATCACAGCGCAAGTTGTCACTCAACACACCACAAGAGTCCAGTAACCATTCGAAACAAGTCAAAGCAGAATCCAAACCACACAGAGGGCGTTTACCTCCTTTTCAACCAGGATGCAGGTTATAAGATTTTCGGGTGCACGAATTCTTCGAAACAAATCAATAGTAAGCACCATAGTTTTGAACCCACATGAAGATGACGGGACCTCAGTCCTCGTACACAGAGTTACACGTTTTTTACCCAGATGTGAGCAAGCTTGACCCCAGTCCGACCGAGAAGCCAAAAGGAGGTTCCTCAGTCAAGATATACACAGATGAAATCGGCAGGAAATGCATCATTTCGCAAACCAGATAAAACGGACTATCTTAGCTTGAACAGGTAAAGGAAATCAAAGGAAAAAGCAAGATAATGACGGGAGCATGAAGATCTTTACCCCGATAAGTCGAGCACCGAAAGGAGGTAAAACCGAGACCAAATCACGCAGATAACATACGAGACTTACAAATCAACGATGGTAGTATATTTTGACGAATATGAGTCTTCGGTGAAGCAAAAGAAGAAGGGTGACCGTGACTTGAGCAAGCGGGTTCTCCTTGTGATTCATCCGAGAAGAGGGGCGATGGTGAAGAGAATGTAGAGAAGCATGTACGTTTTTTTGTTTTCCAGCTAGGTATTGAGAGGAGAAGCAGGCGACTGATGAGAGACGGTGATTCAGAAGAGCGAATGAAGAGAATCGTCGAGAGGATCGAACGACAGAGACGGAGGAAGGAGGCGGATCAAAACGGAGAAGAAGAGAAGAATGATGCCCTGCTGGGTTTTTGTAAAGAAGAAAATGAAGATGTCCGATCTGAAGAGAACGGAGGCGGCGATTTGAAGAGAGAATGGAGGACAGAGCACGATGTCCCTTGCTCGTGAGTCGGTTTGCAAAATTACCGAAGAAAATGAAGAGGATCAGAAGGGGAAGTGGTAGACGTAGAAGAAGAAGAAGAAGAAATATTGATGTAGAAGAAGATGTTGGCGGCCATTGTCGATCGAAGGAGTAAACCGATGGAGTTTTTGGGAGTCGAATGAAGCCAGGGTTCATCAGAATGAATGAGAGAATCCCCTCATCGCTCCGGTGGCTACTGTGCCCCTTTAGTGATATATTAGGGTTTTTGTAAAGAAAGGGTCATCTGATTTTTTGTGGGCTAACTAGTAAGATTGGACCGGTCAAGACATGGACCATGTTTGGACCCAACACAAAACGGGAATTAAAAAGGTTTTTGCCCCTACCCGGGTTCGAACTGGGACATCTAGACACTCCTTCCTACTCCTTAACCAACTGAGCTGCAACGAGATTTGGTATTGTAACCGCAACTAATAAAAATAAAAGCTTCACTGGGAGCTGAAACAAGATAAAACGCTCCAAGCTCCTTGCCAAGAATTGAACCCGAGACCAGTTGGTTTTAAAACGGATGGAAGTAGGAAATTCATTTTCGAAGAATTGGGTTCTTTTGAAATGCTTTGAAAAGGGTTATAAAATGATGGTTTCATTTTAGCACGCACGCTAATATGTTTTGAAAAGGAAAGGCAACGACCCCTCTTATTATTTCGGAATTTGCATTATGGGGTGAGAATTTTTGGTGTCTACAGCAAGCCCCACAAATTTGTCCTTTCTTAACCAAACTCTAGCCGAATTCCTCCTTGCCTCTAGCCACAAAATTAACCTTGCCAAATACGAGCTTGTCTTTTACAAATAACTGTCTCCCACTATAAAACCAATCCACAACATGATTAATGTCCAAGAAGTCCCTTTCTTCTCAAAGTATCTTGGACTGCCTCTCAAAATTGGTATAAACAAACATGACCATTTCACTTACCTTTTGGATTCGCTTAATATAAAAATCTCTAGTTGGTCGAAACCGATGGCTCAAGCAGCTAGATCCATCTTAGTTACTAGTGTCCTTCAATCTATCCCCAACTATACCATGTCCCTTTTTTCTCTCCATAAAGGTATCATTTCCAAACTTAATCCGACCTTTTCATCCTTTTGGTGGAGTGGTAAAGGGGAGAGTAAGTCTCTTCATTGGATAAAATGGTTTAAAGTTTGTGACAAAGTGGAAAAATGTGGTTTTGGATTCAGAGTAATGGAAGATATTTAAAGATCTCCTAGCTAAGCAATTACGGAGACTGTTAATGTTTCTCATTCCTTGGTGGCTCAAGTTATGAGTAAGCTTTATTATCCTAATTCCAACATTAGGGACTCTCGACCAGGTATTAAAGGTAGTGCTATTTGGAAGTCTATTTCTTCTGTTTTGAACTTCTTCACATAAACCTCACTATGCCACCGGATCTAGTGCATCCTCAGCTAAAGGAGATTAGGGTAACGACAATTGGATGTGGATCCATGCTAAAGATAGTAAATTTTCAGTCAAATCGGCTTACAACAACTTGAGAAATGACTTGTTTACTGAGAGTTCTAATCCATCTCATTCCGCTAGAAGAATGTGCAATAAGATCAGCCCCACCATCTGTTGCACTAGGGTGAAGCTCAACCTCTGAAGTTCCTGAGTAATATTATTCCTTGCCAGGATAATCTTGCTAGACAAATTGGGGGTTTGTCTAACTGCTTCTTCTGTGGAGCTAAAGACAACCTTGTCCACTGCTTCTTCAATTGTTGTGTTGTTTTTTAGACTTGTAAGGATCTGGTTGATATTAATAGTATCGCTTCTGTTGAAGACTTAGTTTTGTAGGTGATTGCCTCCTCAGTCAAAGTAGCTCTATAGAAAGACTTGGCGTTGTAACTCACCAGCTCGAGTACCTCTACAGCAAGACCTGTCTATCTGTCTCTGATCAACCAAGGCGCGACACTATCGAGTGGCTGTGGAAATCTCGGATGCGTGGAAGCATGCACAACGTGAGAACGTGAAGTAACAAATAACTCTAATACTTGCGCATCCAGAGTTAAGCAGCCGCGACATGACGACACCTCCAAAGATTTAGGAAACCGTTTAGCAAGTATATATACATAGGATTGTAACTAATTCGGTGCGCATTCTGAATTATTCTGAGAGAGAGAGAGAAAGATACCATTTCAGAGAGAAAGTATTTTGAGAGATCTTAGTGAGATACTGTCAATTAGCTTAGGTATTTATACCTAGAGAGCACACATAGAACACTCCTCTTTACTCCTTGTGACACATTGATCAAAGCCGAGAGTAGAGCGAATGTTGGATGAGACAGAATACTTCTGTCAAATCCCAAGATAGGAAGCTAGGTTGTAATTCACATTGAATTTCAATACAAACAGAATCCTATCTTGTCAAGTTTAAACAAAAGCTTCCGTGTTATCATTTTTTGTACACGTTTATTCTTCAAGCAGAGTTGGTCTGAGACTAACACCTCAGACCTACTCGGTCAGCACCCCAATCCTATCAGCTTCTAATGTAGATGGGCTTATTGATTGGTTCTGCCAAATGGCTAATGTTTGGAGCGCTAAGAAACTCTTCTATATTGCTAACAACCTTTGGGATATCTATGTTGTTAGGAACAAAGTCAAGCATAATAGTGAACTTGTTGGTGAAGAACAGTTGAGGACAACAAAGCCTTCATCGAAGCCTTCATCCCGGTAATGCAGCAGGATAAGGCTTTCTAGTGATGTTGTCCAGTGGGACCCCTCCCCCTCTGGTTTTTCTAATATCAGTACTGGTATACACAAAAGTCATGGTGGAGATCTTATTATTGCTGGGTTGATCCGCAATGAGCATGGTTTGCCCATGACTACTTTCAATTGGAAAATTTCTAGCACTAATAAGGTGTAGGTGGCTAACATCAAAGCAAAGAGAATTGCTATGGAACTTGTCTTCTCAATGGATAGCCATAACATTTGCTTTAATTCCGCTAAAAACTACTTCAAAGATGTTCTTAGAGATGAAGATTGAAGTTGGGATAGTTACTTGGGCGAAGAAGTTACGAATGTAAGGAATATTATGCCTTATTTCTCTAATATTGTTCGTG
This sequence comes from Limonium bicolor, assembly GCA_023374045.1. Classification (NCBI taxonomy): domain Eukaryota; kingdom Viridiplantae; phylum Streptophyta; class Magnoliopsida; order Caryophyllales; family Plumbaginaceae; genus Limonium; species Limonium bicolor. The sequence goes on from JAIOTZ010000420.1 coordinate 47,577, forward strand.
GTGATGTTACCTCTTATGATAATTATCCTATTCGGCTCATCTGTAAACTGTAATGCTGGCAACCACCAATTAGATAAGAACCGCTATTGGGTAAATATTTGTATTGCTTGTAAGCTTAATGAGGAATCTGTAAAATGATAGGGCTTATGCTCTCTCAATCGGTTGGTTTAGTGTTGTTTTAATATACGTTGATCTCATTGTTATAAAAAAACAATGATAGTAATTAACCAGTAGGGTTGTCAATTTAGGGTTTTGGGTTGGGTTGACTTCAACCTGAACCCGAACTGCTCATGTTTCACCTCAACCCGAAACCGACCCAAACCTGATATGGGTTATGATTTGTCAACTCGAAACCAACCCGACGACCTGAAATCGACCCAAAATCAACCCACAATTAAAAATATTCTACTATCAATACAAATTCTACACAAACGCATCAAGATAACATAACATAACATATAAAACCATCAAACATAAATGGTTACTTGATTAATATATTTAGGGTTATGATGCATAATTATAAGAATATATATTTTTTTCTATTTTTTAAAAAAGTTATCGAGTTGTGGGTTGAAATCGGGTTAGCATGTCAAACCCAAATATGACCCAGGTTTTAAGCAATCCAACCTAAACCCAATCCGAAAATATTTTCAGGTTGAATATTACAACTCAAACTTGCATTTTAGTGTGTCGGTTTCGGGTCGGATTTCGGGTTCTTGACAGCCTATTAACCAGCATTACGCAACTCCACAATCATTTTCATCTCCTTACTGCACCCTCGTTATACTGGATTCAAAGTTTGGCACGGGGAGAACATTCTCCCAAAAGTTATCAATGCTGGATGACCGCTTTTGAGTTACCTTTATCTATGAAATGAAGGATAGTAGTATAAATAGTAATCTCTTTTCTCCGTGGCGGACCTAGGTTAGGATCTATGGGGCAGTTTTTGGAAAAACTATAAGTATATATGTGTTTGTATATAGTAAAAATAAATAATAAATGTTAGATAACTAAATAATATAGCTCAAATATGATATTTTGACATTCAAAATAGTGCACATTTAAAATTTTTGTTGCTTCTATTAGTTACTACAATTAAAAAACTATATAAACAAATATAATTTTAATATTGAACATTATTATAAAATTTAATTTTAATATTTTATTTATTAGATTTTTGTTTAGTCAATGTGACACAGATTTACCACTCTGGATCCGCTACTGTCTTTTCCTTAGAACATGCAGCACTTCTGTTAACCGTCTGCTATTGAACGAACGGGGGTACGAATTTCAGGTATGCCTAGCTCTGTTTGTCTTTAGCTGTACAAATTTCACTAGTTAATACTCCCTTTGTCCTAATTGACCGTCCTGTTTGCGATACGTTTTTCTATTTCAATATTAAACATATAAGATAAAATAATTTTATAAAATTAAATTTTGTAACATATAGGTTATTATGTAAGGAATCATATACAAAATTTAAATTGAAATCAAACGACATATTCAAATAGTAAACAAGACGGTCAATTCAGGACGGAGGGAGTACTACAATTATGCCAAGCGTGCAATGACACTGAGAAAACAAATTAGTTACACAGACAGAGAAAGGCAATTGGTTGCTTTTCGTTTATGCAAATGGACATATTAGTAAGGTACATTAGCACTGACTGATACACATATTAGAATATACCCCCCAAAAGGACAACCATCAGCTCACACTTTGTTTAATCTCTCCACTAACGAAGTAGGAGAAACACCAGACAAAAGCATGAAGAAATTAGTTCAATCAACCATATGGATGAGTTAAAGAGATTCAGCACGCCGATTAGCAACCTATACAACAGTATCAGTACGATCAGTTAAAAAGCCACAGCATCACTCTACAATAATTTAAGTCGTAGAACAACAACAGATCTAATTCTATTCTGATAACAAGATTGTTTTAATCTCTATCAGAGAGAGAGAGAGGGATGCACGATTGATTTGTCCAGAATAAAATCCAACCGCAAATTGAGGTGGCTCTAATGAATTGATTATTTATACGCTGATGGTGCGGTAGGGATGTTGATGTTGATGGTGAAGTAAATGATGATAATGTGCAGTAGTGGCAGCCTCAATCGACTCGTTCATGCCCATGGACCTGGTGCTACGAAGCTTCATCTCTTTGATCGCCGGGTCTTCTAGCAAGAGGATCTTGTCCTTATCTCCAACTCCTACCATGTGCAAGTGCTCCTCATCTCCTCTCTCCTTTCCTCTGTACAACAGTCTCTGTTCTCTCGGCTCCAGCCCCGTAATTAGTGACAGAATCGACTTCAATTCACCTTTAGAATTACCAGAAGAAATCGATAAGCAACTATATATGTTGATCTGAATTGCAATCAATTTATCATCAATTATCATTCATTTGCCGACGAATAACTTCAAAATTCAATAAATGACCGTCAATCGGAGATAAAAGTCAGGTCGAGAGGATTAGACTGTTAATCAGACTTACCAAAAGTGGAAGTAGATTCAACGGAGACGTAGTCATGCAAGTGAGAAAGTGTTGTTGATGATATTCTAATGGTGATCGGACCTTTTCCTCCCTTCTTTTTCTGAAACGCAGCAGCACCGACGCTGTCTCGCTTCTGAACCAGCATTCCTCCTGGTCGAAGCTCCCACTTGATCTCTCCGAGAAGATCTTTGCCTCCAATCGGAAGAGGTTTCTCCGCCGTCACTGGTGGGACCTTGTCGCTCCTCTTGCTGCTACTTTTCCCGCTTTTCGAGCTTCTGCCAAACATTCTCGGCTTGAACTTGATGATCATCTTGCGTCTGTCTTCTGCTCTCTCTTAGCTAAGAATGGAGAAAGGAATGGGGAAACACGAGGAGGAAGAGAAGTGTGTGGAATGGGAGAACAGCACGGGCGAGGAAGGACAGATGAAATCGGAGACTCCGTGTCATTGGAAATAAATAGTGGAGAGGAAATCGGCGGACTGGACAAAATTAGCGGAACTAAAACTTAAAAAAGTGAATTATTATTTAATCGAGGGAAGGAACGAGAGAGATGATAGGCCGGGGTAGCGGTGATTCCATTTTTCTTTAGAAAAAGTGGGGTAGCGGTGAATCAGAGTACTATTATATAAGCGACATAAGTCCAGATTTTTTGAACGGTGTCTTTTATTTGTGGATGAAAGCTTAGTTAAAACTAACTGTTTAAAAGTAGAATATTTATAAGGTATAAGTCCACGTTCTTACTCTTACATCCGTGATAGTAAAATAGGAATCCTAGTTAACAAGCCACTTTTTTATTCATATCTTACTTTACTAATTCAGCACATCGATCGGGCAGCGCGCCCGTTTACGGATTATACTCGACCTACTTAATGTGGCAGTCCAGTCAGTAGTTGAATAGACTGTTTTATTGAGTGAGGTGTCTTTTTACTATATTAATTTCAATTGGTTATAACTTTTAAAATATAAGTCCAAAATGAAAAAAATTATCATTTTTCATCTATATTCAAGCTCTTCAAAACAAGACCAGACATGGATATGTTTTGACAACTTAAAAATTTTATATTTTTTATATGTATATATTTATTCAATATCGACCATACTTGATTCACCAGATACAGTTTAAAATACACCATACAACAATAATAATACACTACAAAACAATAATGATTCATTATCTGTTTTGAAATCGGTATGTTAAAAAAAAATATGATTCACTATATAAGATTTAAAATGCATCATATAAATAATAATAATACACCACAAAACAACAACAATAATAATAATAATATGTTACAATAATGATCCATTATTAGTTTCAAGTTTGTTATCTAATTCACTACTTGTTAGTTAATGAATCATAATATCAGTTTTAATGAATCATAATATCAAAATTAATGAATCATATCTTCATTTTAGTGTATCATCACAAACATATAAAACTAGGGAAAATTCACGATATACCCTTATTTTCTTTCGTAATTCACAATATACCCCTATGATTTTCATAATTCAACTTTAAACATGTTTAAATTAATGGTGGCCATCGGGTCCGGTTCTACCCGGAACCGATTGGAACAGGAACCGGCCGGGAACCGGTGGGAACCGGAACCGGAACCGAACCGCCTCAGCCGGTTCCGAATACGAATACATGTTTTGAGATTCGGGCCCGGAACCGGAACCGCTTGGAACCGTCGTCGGATTCAGAACCGGAACCGGAACCAGAAACCAGAACCGGTGGAACCAGAACCGGAACCGCCATGGAACCGGTTGAAGTTACCGTTGGAATCGGGCCAAAACGATGTCATTTTGGGTCTCGAGCGCACGCTCCTCTGAAGAAAATAGCTGTACTCTTTTTCCTTATTAGGGTTTTCCCAACGGGTTTTTACCTAATAAGGTTTTAATGAGGCAGTGAATCATATAATAAAATTCTCTTCGTTCCTTATTTTTTGTAAATTCAATAAAAATTCCTAAGTCTTTGTTTCTTACACATTTAAGATTATAAACTTTAAGAATAACCTATCTAGGAGTAAAGTGGATGAAAAGAGCAACGTGTGCGCTCAAACGGATCTCAAATCGAAGCTAAAACGAAGCAACTGGAGCCGATCGAATATTTCCGGAACCGCTCCGGAACCGGTCGGAACCGATCAGAACCGGAACCGCAACCGGAACCGGCCAGAACCGATTTTTTGACCGAATCTGAAGCGAATCCAGATTTCAGAACCGGAACCGGAACCGCCCAGACCGGTTCCGAATACGAATACACATTTTCCGGAACCGGAACCGGTGGAACCGGACCCGTGGCCACCATTAGTTTAAATGTTGTCTAAAATTGATGAAACTTTACATGGACGATGCTAAAGTGTTATAGTTTGGTCCAAATCAAATTTGAAGTTTTTTAAGCTCACATGCGACCTGTGGGACCCAATGAATATGTGACTGTTCATTGGGTCCCACAGGTCACATGTGAGCTTAAAAAACTTCAAATTTGATATTGGACCAAAATATAACACTTTAGCAACGTCCATGTAAAGTTTCATCAATTTTGGACAACATTTAAACATGTTTAAAGTTGAATTACTAAAACCACAGGGGTATATTGTGAATTACGAAAGAAAACAGGGGTATCTCGTGAATTTTCCCAAAAAATTTAATCCCTCCGTCCCATTCATTTTGTCCCTTTTACTATTTGAGCTTGTCGTTTGACTTCAATATTTAACATGTAAGATAATATATTTTTATAAATTTTTTTTTATAATAGAATCTTTATGTGAAAAACTCTATATTGTAAAAATTATTTTTTAAAAATTATTTTATCTTATATATTTAATATTGAAGTGGAAAAGCGTGCCAAAAAGCAAATGAGACACTTATGACGGGACGGAGGTAGTAAACATAATGCAATACAAAACAATATTTGGTATGTACGAAAATACATGATTTACCATATAAGATTTAAATTGCACCATACAATAATAATAATAATAATAATAATAATAATAATAATAATAATAATAATACACTATAAAACAATAATGTTTTTTTATCGGTTCCGAAGTTTGTTATCTAACTCACCACTTATTAGTTAATGAATCATAATATCAATTTTAATGAATCATAATATCAAAGTTAATGAATCATATCATCATTTTAGTGTATCAACGTAAATATATAAAAATAAAAAAATTAAACAATAATACAACACAAAACAAATTTGGTATGTACGGAAAATACATGATTCACCATATAAGGTTTAAAATACACCATACAATAATAATACAATATAAAATAATAATAATTTTTTATTGGTTTCAGAGTGTGTTATCTAATTTACCACTTATTAGTTAGTAAATCATAATATCAATTTTAATGGATCATAATATCAAAATAATGAATCATATAATCATGTTAGTGTATCATTATAACATGTAAAAAAAATAATTTTTTTTAAAGTTGTCAAAACATATCCATGACTGGTCTTGTTTTGAAGAGCTCGAATTTAGATGAACAATGATATA